>CALSFV010000468.1:42500-112690 GCA_943737045.1 Parapristionchus giblindavisi
CTTCATCCCATCGGCATTCAAGCCTTCTCTTCTCCTTCTCTTCGTACAACATCTACAGGCTCTCTCGCCTCCTTCTCGTCACCATTCTTCGCCTACACTTCCTTCCCGTATTAATTGTAACTATTCCTAATAAATATTATTGATTTATATCAATCTCTTTGTCTCCACACTATCATTGTACCAAAATAAAGGGCAAGGGTAGTTCTCCTCCGTGTTAACCATTTCAACAACGCTTCCGAAGGAAGTCGTTATATGGTGCATTGGTCAAATTATTCAAGACCCGCGTGGCAGCAATCAATCAATTCAATATCAAATTAATTATTCAGTTCAATTCTATTCAAATTCATTCCATATTCAATTCCTTCCATCAATTCAATTCACTCGACATATTTCATCATGAGTGAACAAGACCAACCCAATCAGTCACGGGTTAGCATCGTGAACTCAATTCATGATCTAACTCAGAGTATTCTTCGTTTAGTAGTTCGAATGAACGAGATTGAGACTGACGAAGAGTTCAAACCTCTTTGTACTGAAGCTAATCTTGCAATTTCCAGACTCAATCAATTACTTAATGAGTTCAATTCTGTGTCAAACATCACATATTCATCATCAATATGGAAAGAACAAGAGGTGAACAATCTTGTCAAATCATCAATCGCTCAATTTCAAGATGCAATCAGAATGGGTCACGAATCAGTATTGCTTGCTAAGCAATTAAAAAGCACGAATCTTAATATTGACCCTAATAAAACCGTACCGTTCAATAATAGTCAATCTTCCCTCCCTCTATTTTCTTCAATGAATATTCGTCTATTCGATGGACCAGACGAATCACAATATCAATCGTCCACCACTCTGTTCAATATTGCTCATGAAAGCGAGCCTGATTCAAATAATCCCTCCTTCAATTCAAATCCAAGCCAGCCTCTTCCCATGAATGATGAACAGAAATACATTTTCACTAATGGTGAGCAATTTCAGCCATGTGACCTCGGAAATATTATTGGTGATTCATCTCTACCCATCAACAAAACTAATCAATCCGTCAATTTTAATATCGATACAATCTCAGATCGTCAAATTCATGATAATCATCAATCATTCCATCAAGAGGTAGAAAACCGTGTTGCATTAGTTCCAGTGGCCAATGTTGATTCAATTACGGAGACTCAATTTCATCAACGAGACGATACTATCATGGAGAATCATTTCATGAACACCATTCAGAATACTGATCAAGAATACATCTGTCACATTGACCCATCTCCCACTATCAATCCTGCTATTGATTCATCAGAGACTCAATCAAATCATCTTCTTATCAAGAAAACTGTGATAAGTTTTGATAAGAAGAGATCAGCCACTGTCAAACTAGATAAGGCTACATGTCCACGTGAATTCAAAGATCAAACTCTAGCTCGATTACTTGCACTAGAAACTCATAATAATCTCCATCATTCTGATCTTCATATCAATGAACTCTCAAAGTCACACAAATCATTATTAAATCAACATACACTATTCGATTCTGTTTCGTTCAGGTGGGAGGAAAGTCATTCTTCCTTTTATATAAACAATCAATATTTCATTAATCTATTCGTTCAATCATTATTATCAATTCTGATTCATACTTTTGTTCATTCTCGAGTCAATATCAAACGTGATATTGCTAGTTTCAATCATTTCAACATCACCCATAGTTCATCATATCTGTCAATCATTTCGCCTTAGGCCTAATTACCAATATTTCCCTAAGCCCCCATTTCTTCTTTCTACGCCCGGAGTGTAGTGACTTGTCACTACTTTCAAACATCAAACTTCGTATCCTAATTTGCATATTATAATAGATGTACCCAACAACAGACTTACTGACACCAGACACTGTTCAATTAGCATATTCATATGCTAATTGAGTTGGCGCGTATAAATAGCCATCACAGCATCATAACTTCAGTTCAGTTCATTTCTTTCGAATTGTCAACTCCGGCTATCAGCCGTCTTCTTTCCCAGGCATCAGGCCTTTCATTCATTCATTAGTTCAGTTCACTTCCTTTTGAATTGTCAACTCCGGCTATCAGCCGTCTTCTTTCCCAGGCATCAGGCCTTTCATTCATTCATTCATTCATTGGTTGTGTATCACCAACCAATTCAAATCTCATCTGCCGTGTCACGGCTTCAATTCTATCTGCCGTATCACGGCCTCAAATCTCTTCTGTCGTCATTACGACTTCATCCCATCGGCATTCAAGCCTTCTCTTCTCCTTCTCTTCGTACAACATCTACAGGCTCTCTCGCCTCCTTCTCGTCACCATTCTTCGCCTACACTTCCTTCCCGTATTAATTGTAACTATTCCTAATAAATATTATTGATTTATATCAATCTCTTTGTCTCCACACTATCATTGTACCAAAATAAAGGGCAAGGGTAGTTCTCCTCCGTGTTAACCATTTCAACAACGCTTCCGAAGGAAGTCGTTATAGGAACAAAGATCAAAGATCAACCCTATTATATTGTTTATGATGAGGAGAATCATAATCAAAAGTCATACTACTATATTATATATGGTATTCATTTGAATCAAATCATTCAAGCATCATCTTTAATCTCTTCTAATCAATCGATAATCAAATGATCTACCGTACCTGCACTCTTTCCAATTGATGATTTCTGACTGATATTATCAGATGATTTACCATTGGTACTCCCATCACGAAATGATGCACCTTCAATCAATAGATTACAGTACTCCTAGTCTCAGATGGGTATACGGTACATTTCCTTGTAGGAAGACTTTGATCACGTCTTAGACTAGACGAAGAAGAAGAAAAGGAAGAAGAAGAACGAGTTGATGATGAACGATGATTATCCATACAAAGAGGAGATGACCAGAAATCTGAGATGATCAATCATTATACTGATGTGGTGTTAATTTCTTGTAAATGGAATTGGAAATTGTAAAAAGGGTGTTAATTTTGTCCACCTGTAAATAGCATTGTAAAAAGCAAATATATCACGCCTATCACGAGAGAATTGAGCTGAGAGGGGGAACGAAGAAAAATGGTGAAATGAGTTAGGACCATTTTTGAACATCTCTAGGTATGCCCTACCAACCCCCAAAGTCTCGTTATGCAATTTTCATTTTGGGGCTTGATACACCGGTTCGGTAAGGTGAAGTCCCAACTTTGAGCACGAATTTCTCGCTTCTGGTGCCTTTTAGCGAAAAAGTATCACAAGATTGACCCCCGCTCTTTTTTCGAGCTCTATCGATCTAAACAAACCAGAGATCATGAAAATATCCCTGAACAGAGCTACACTTCGAAGCAAATAACTCAAAAATTTAGGAAAAGGAGGTGCTCTTCTTCCAGTATGTTATTAAGTTTTTCATGCGCTTTTAAATGAGGGGTTTGCGAAAAAAATACGTTAATGCGTTCATATGGTTCACCCCCTTGTTAATTTCCTGATGATTTGAAGTCATTTTCGCCCAACCACAATCTCTCGTTTCACACACTCTCTCGCCGGAGAGTGAAAGAAATAGAGGGAAGAGAAAGGGAGAAAACGATATGTTTCATTCCGCACCGCGCGCTCGAGACCGTGCGGTGCGCTCGAGACCGTGCGGTGCAGAATGGAATGGAATGGAATGAAAAGGAATGGGCGAGAGAGTGTGTGAAACGAGAGATTGTTGGTGGCGAAAATGACTTCAAATCATCTGGATTTTTCCAATGAGATCAACCATACGAACGCATTAACGTATTTTTTTCGCAAACCCCTCATTTGAAAGCGCATGAAAAACTTAATAACATACTGGAAGAAGAGCACCTCCTTTTCCTAAATTTTTGAGTTATTTGCTTCGAAGTGTAGCTCTGTTCAGAGACATTTTCATGACCTCTGGTTTATTGAGATCGATAGAGCTCGAAAAAAGAGCGGGGGTCACTCTTGTGATACTTTTTCGCTAAAAGGCTCCTGAAGCGAGAAATTCGTGCTCAAAGTTGGGACTTCACCTTGCCGAACCGGTGTATCGAGCCCCAAAATGAAAATTGCATAATGAGACTTTGGGAGTTGGTAGGGCATACCTAGAGATGTCCAAAAATGGTCCTAACTCATTTCACCATTTTCGCTCTATTCCCATGAATTGTAAATTTAGCTCAATTCTCTCGTGATAGGCGTGATATCAGTTCCCTGACTAGTTAGAGACTTGAAACTTGGTTTTTAGGTTAGAAACCACGAAAAAAGCTTATAAACGAAGTTTCAAGTCTCTATCTCTACAAAGAACGGAGTTATTTGCTTTTTACAAGATTTTGCAGGAAAAACTCGAACATTCTTGTAAAAAGTAAATATCTAAAAAAAAAAAACCAAGTTTCAAGTCTCTAACTAGTCAGGGAACTGAGATATTTGCTTTTTACAATGCTATTTACAGGTGGACAAAATTAACACCCGTTTTACAATTTCCAATTCCATTTACAAGAAATTAACACCACATTAATGTGCCTCGGACGAAGATTAATTAATTAATATCATTATATATTCACAAAGATGGAAAAGAGAAATGGAAAGATCAAAGGAAGTGAAGTTATGTGAAAAAGAGAAAGAAGATATGGGAAAGAAGAAGAAGAGGGATAGAGTTGCCATCTGAATGAGAAGATGAGTGATGGATAGAGATGATATGATATTGAAAGATCAAAGATCAAGGAGAAGAAGAGGATACTGTAGAATGGAAGGAGATCATATAAGGAAGGAATGGAATGGATAGAATGAATAGAATGGAGGTAGAATAGAGAAAGTAGAATAAAATGAATGAACTCTTGAGGTCTCCCACTCAATTATCCATTCTCATCCTTATACCATTTATAATACTATAATAATAATATGAAGGAAATGATCTCGATTAACGAATTCAATGATTGTAAATGAATAGATGAATGGAGAAAGAGAAGATAGAGACATAAGAAAGAAGAAGAATAAGAATGCATAATAGCCAAAGGGGATCAGACATATATGCAGATTGGTATAGTGCACATGTAAATGGTTGATATAACAAAGGATGAAAGTAGTATATCAGTCAATCAAGAATCGATAATCAATAGTCAATATCCATACCAATTCCCATGAGAGCAAGTGCTTGAAGTGATGATGTTGTAGTACATTTAATGATAGGAAGAGGAAGATGAAGAAGTACTCGAAGTTCCTCTCTGTAATAGATATGATATGATATGATATAGATTGAATCAAGATCATATCCTCGCAATGTGAGGATAACGATTTTCTAAATCAAGCCAGCATATTTCGAAAATTTATCCACAGTATAAAAAAAGGTCCTATGACGGCGACGAGGAAATGTTAGATGAAGATATTCATAATAGACTAGATTGATTACTAACTCTCTGATTGAATGACTCACTTATGTGTACAATAATGTTCAAGTAATAGAGGAAGAGATCGAAATGTATTAGGAGATGATTGAAGACGAAGACCAATTGGAGAAGAATGAACTAGAAGAAGATGATCTATCTGAAATAGAGTACTGTATATCATCATATGAATGGATACGGTATATGAGAAGATGGAATAGAATAGAAGAAGATGGTGAGAGAATAAGAGTAAACTACATTATTAGTATACAAAGAGAAGAAGAAGAAGAAGAGAATATAAACTGTCGTTTCAATATGAATGAATTATTAGTGGAAAGAGTAAAGGATTAGTTGAGAAGAAGAGGACTTCATAGACCTCCTCCCAGTCTTCCCCTCTGCCCTCTCCCCTCCCCTCCCCTCCTTCCTTCTCTCTCACATCTGTATGTTGTATAAGCAGATGAAGAATGTTCATCTCCAACGAGTTGAAAAAAGTAAAGGAGAAGGGGAGCAAGTTGGGAAGGAGAGGGAGAGGGAGAGGGAGAGGGAGAGAGGGAGAGAGTAAGATAAAGATGTGGTTGAATGAATAGATAAGATGAGATGAGAAACAAGAGTTGATGTGATATACAATTAATCTCTTCGAGATATAGTGAATGAAGAGATGACAACTGATACTATGAATGAAGGGAGATGAAGAGGGATCAAGAAGAATAGAAAGAAAGATCAAAGATCAACTAGAAGAACTGTATAATTCTATAGAATGAACCTCAGTTGGAAGAAATGAAGAAGGTAGACGAATAGATAGAGCCATTGCTGATGGACGAGAACATGAACGAACGAGAAATGTCTGAATTGATAGATCAATCAATCAATACAGTACAATAGAGTATATCCATATATTATAAATAATATAATTAATTTTGCCCGTATCTTATTATTCATACATTTTCATACCCTCACAATGCGATGATTGATCCACTATATCTTGATACTCACTCTCTATACCCGATGCGATAAGGAGTTTTACCAAAAAAATAGCGAATTTTCTGAATCAACCCAGTCTATTTCGAGAACCGGACCACTATATAAAATAAACGAAGAGGGCACCGAAAATGTTTGTTATTATAATAATAATAATGATAACAATAATAATATGAATAACAAACTCCAGATTGCATTGGTCTCAGTAGATGTTCAGCCCTTGAACGACCAATATCTTGTAGATACCTATATACAATAATAATTAATATTGTAATCTCCATTAATGCCCCATGGTTATTTTTTCATTACTCTTCTTCCTCATATATGCCTCTCTCATTCAAAAAAAAAGATAATTTCCACAAAATTTCAACATCAAACGCGCACGATTTCATAAAAGGCAACCAAAACATCGGATAAGATTTGATAAAGAATGAATATTGTGCAATAACTACTCCATTCGATAGAATGATCAAGTATTAGGAGAGTGATGAATGAACTGACCATATAGGATGGGATCGAACAATTTGTTCGAGAAGAGTAAGAGTAGGAAGAGATGAAGGATCAATTGAATGGAATGATGATGATGATGAACATTCTGTCATCTGAATTACGGTAGATCATGTCGATTGATTATTGATTATATGACTAGACTGAATATCATGATGAAGGAATGGAAGGGAAGGGGAATAGGTGCAAATAAGGGACTAAGAGTGTGAATGTCCAGTCTATTGTTATATCTTCCTCTATTCTCATATAGTCATAGTCTCTATCCTTACCTTTGTATTCGTAATAGGAACAATATTGTGTACATGATATTCATTAACTAATCGATTATTCATTATCTTCTTATCCATTTCTTCTTCTTCTTTCTTCATCTTCTTTATCATTTCATCATCTCTTTCTCTTCGTTCGATTACCGTATCTCGTCTCCAATCCATCTAATATCAAGTCATCTCGGAATAACTTTTATATTTGAAAATACGTTATTCAAAAAGAGTCAGTGGGCAGACTATCAGTTGAAATAAAGTTACAAATAATTCATAATGACGAAAATGAGATGTATTCTCGATGCATTGTAAAAAGCCGCAAATATTTAATATAAAATATGATTTAAAAAAAGGTAACCTTGGATGGTTGATCCCAAGTAGAATCGTCCCCTGAATCTGAATGAAATGATCAACTATAAAATAATGAGTGGAGAATGAAGAGTCTTGTTCCCCTTTCATCTATCTATCGTAAAAGAATCATCCAATGTACTCAGTCTAATCAAAACCACATGGAAATGATTGAGAACGGGAGGAAGAGGGAGAGGGAGAGAGAGGGGGAGGGAGAGGGAGAGGGAGAGAGAGGAGGAGGGTAGGAGAAGGAGAGGGAGAGGAGTGGAAGGATGGAATGATTGGAGAGTAAGTAGAGTGTGACTAGACATGAGAACAATGTTGGATATCTTCTTCTTCTTCTTCAAAAGATCAAAGATCAAACCTGATGATAGACTCGATGTCATCTGTTTACATTTAACACGTATTGAAGCTGGAGATGATCTAGAATGGATTGATTATTGATTGAATTCTATCTGTCTCTATATCATGAGATCATATCTACAATCTTCATTTCTCTTCATAATCTCTATGTGTGGTCAATAAAGTAGAATTGAATTAAGAAGAAGAAGAGAGAACAAAATGTGTGAAGAGAAAAGAAATGATCTGAGAGATGAAGAAGGAGAGGGAGAGAAGGAGAAAGATTGATGGACAGAGAAGTAGAGGGAGAGGGAGAGAGAACTAATAGTGTAGGGTAAGTGTGATAGTATGAGGATAGTATTCTATTGTATAAAGAATGAGTCTAATTCATTCCTTCCTTATCTCCCTCATAATCAATTCATTCATTTCAATTATATTTTAGTGAGAATGAAACTACTGAGATGATGACTAAGAGAGGAAGGAACACAAGAGAATACTCTCACACTGACTCATCTACCCTCTCCCTCTCCCTCTCCCCCTCTCCCTCCACTCCTATAGAGAAAGGAGAGGGAGAGAAGTGTTGTTCACTCATTCAGAATGGTCAACGAGTAAACATTCCTGTAAGCAATACAATGAAATGAATGAGAGAAGGAAGAGATCATAGAGAAGAAGAAGAAGAAGATGAGATGATATACTATTACACAATGGTTAGATCAAGACTGATATATTATAATAGAAGAGAAGATTGAATGAGAAGAAGAAGAATAGAATGATAATGGTATAATTAAATGTCAATATGACCTTTTGTCTATTTCTACATATGATTCATCTCTCACAATAGTCAACATTCAAATGTCTTCCACTATCTATCTAATCAATCAATAAATCAATAATAGTATAATCATACAATTGAGATGAATCCTCTGTACTTGTCTCTTCATCATCTTCATTATTGATTCCTTGTGGAGATATTATTGATTGTATTGATTGAATCTTCTGATCTCCATTAGAAGTAGAAGGAGATGATAGTATAATCAATGATTCGGATAAAGATGGAGATGATGATACAGTATCCTATAATGGACTTCATATCAAGTACAATCACATAAATACTATTCATACTATAATCTGTCCCCAATCTATCCTTATCTACATCTAAAACTTCCTTCCATTCATTCAAATAAAACAATGATTTTCCATTACAGTATCTATCAAGTCCTATCGTATCAATCAAAATCAATCAGAATAATTGAATGAATTCTCACCGTAGATTGAATATTAACAGCTAAAGTCCTTCTAGGAGTAGGAATAGGACGAGCCATTGTGAATTGAACGATAGAGGAAGAAGTAGAGGGAGAGGGAGAAGGAGAAGTAGAAGGAGAGGGAGAGAAGTAGAAGGAGAGGGAGAGGGAGAGATCCTCTCTCACAGCCACCACTGATGAGTCGCCACCTGATTGAAAACGAAGAGATGAGTTCAATAGAGGGAGAGAGTCATCCAGAGGAAGAGGAAGAGGAAGAGGGAGAGGGAGAGGGAGAGATAGAGAGGGACAGAATGGTAGAGTAGTAGTCAAGGTTAGTGCGCGAATAGATACAATAGGTATGCTATATGACTTCCCTTTCCCCATCTATCGTGCATAATATGATGACATGATGGAGATGAGAGGAGAATGAAGAGAAAGAAGAAGAAGAAGAAGATATAGGAATGGAGGAACTACCTTTCTCTTTCTATACTCATCCCGAATGGAGACGATATGAAGATAGACAATTAACAGAGAAGAAGAGATTACTAATCCATTATAATAGAAGAATAGAGGTCAATTGAATGAATAAATGAAGATGAATATCATCATCTGATAGATGGAATGATAGAGGAGAGAGGATAGAAGAGATCAGAGGAGAGAGAAGAGATAGAGTTATGGAATGGAATAAATAGTGTAATCTCTCTCTCTCTCTCTCTTAGTGAAGATGATGAAGACGTTCCTCTCTCATTGTAGTGAATAGAAGAGAGGGGAGGGAGAGGGAAAAGAGGAGAGGGGAGAGATTGAAGTAAGGTAATAAGGAATGTATGGATATAATGGAACAATTAGTCATTGAGAACCTCTTTCCGTTAGCCTCAATTGAACAAAGTTAGAATAACGAATGAATAGAGAAGAGAAAGAAGAAGAGAGGAAGGAAGAAAGTGCAATGAGAAATACCATTTACAATTTCACGCTCTGTAAGAGTGAGACGAATACCCTGTTATCGATTGATTAGAATATACTATTGATTGGTAGTTAGACATTAATAGTAACACCGATCTCTTCCACTTTATGTCGTAGTAACGATTATTGAGTAGCCTCATCATCATGGTTATTGTATATGGATAGAGACTATCTCAGTCTGGGTACAGTATACCGGTTATGGTGAATAGAATGAAGAATGAATGAAGGAAATATATAGATGGAGAGATGAGAAGGAGCTTTATTTGTATGGCAAGATGAATGAAATGAAATGAATACAGAGATTATGGATGGTAGTCAATGAAACACGTACAATCAAATGAAAAATCGATCAATCAATCAATAAATGAAGGAATACAGTACAGTAGACGGATCTGTCTTAGTAGGGAATACGTTCCAAACATGGCTTCAATGTTGATCTACAAAGAAGTAGATGAATGAATCAATCGATAAATATAAATATATAATCATACTGTATAGGATATGGATTAGCGACAGCTTGCCATGATGCTTCATCATCAAATTGCCAGAATCCAGTAGGAAGAGTTGGACGATTCTCATGATAACTAAATGAAAATAATTTTCAATAGATATACAATAAATATCATGATATATTGGACAATGCCCAGTCTATTAAAAAACAATGTTTTGTTGAAATTTCATACTGTATTCATTCACAGTACACGTTTTTTTCAAGGATCGTAGAAATACACCATTTGTACAGTAGTCCAATCTACTATTCTAATCTCTCATTATATCAAAATAACATTAATGTCATTTTAAACCATTAAATGATATTAGTATAGATTATTAATGAATAGATATATAAATGAATACGCAGTCTGTAGTAGTCTTCTCTCTCCTTCATCAATTGATGGTTCATGAACTGTTGTCGTTGTTGTAGTTACTGTTCTCCTCAATAATCATACCATATACCGTAGTCTACTATATCTCTATCTGTTATTGATTACTTTATAGGTAGTTGTCCTCTTTCATCCAATAGATGAGCAGCCCATCCACAATGGAATAGAAGAAGACCAACAATAAGAAGAATAAGAGCAAGTGGTAGAAGACCTCCAACACTACAATATATTCATTGATTCATTCTATTAGATGATTAGAAACATCCAACATCTATAACTATATAAGTACCATCCAAAGGACTAATAAAATGAGACAAAGATGAATGTGATGACCATTAGATGAAGGATTCCTCTATTTAATAAGCAAACGAATAATAATAATACTTACATATTAGAACATTCAACAGCAATACATGTAAGAAGAAGAGCAAGAAGAATCATAACTCCTATCATAAATAGTACAGCTCCTATTACAACTACTGGCTTCCTACAAGTGAATCATTAGATCAAAGATCAAAGATCAAAGATGAATTCATACCTAGCAGTCCATAATCCAATATAAGCAGGTAAACATGGCATACAGAATACAGGAGGAGCTCTTCGTGCATACCATGGTTGCCATTCACCATCTGTTGTTATACGAACCATTGATTAAGATGATGATGATGATTGAAGGAGGAAGAGGACGAAGACTAGAATAGATGTGGAGAGATATTACATTGATATCATCAACAAATAATCAATATGTACAAGTAATCAATAACAACATATATACATATTTATTAGCTTCAACAATACAGTATAACAATGAATGATATTATGTGATACTATAGTAGATCAAGAGTTAGTAAAGAAAGCGAGAGGATGGATAATCAATGAATGCTTCTATTTCTCTCTATTCTCTATCATCCGCCTACTCTTCATCTCTCACACTAGAAGACTCCCTTTACACTTCGCTGATCCTAGAGATGAGACAGAGGTAGAAGGAGAGGGAGAGGGAGAGGAAGAGGTAGTAGGAGAGGGAGAGGTAGAGGTAGAGATGAAGAGGGTGGATAAACATGCATAAAGTATACAAGTGTTCAAAAAAGTAGGAAAATAAGGAAATGGCTAATGAATATACTTGAATGGATATGATTCATAGATTCCAAGTAAGGAAAGAAAAAGAATGGGTGAGTGTGAGAGATTAGATGGAAGTGTTTGTAGAGTAGAATAGAGAGGCGACCTACATTTCGCCCATATTCCAAAAGCCCAAAATATTTTTCGCCCAAACTCACTTCACTGATGTAAAATTTTCACAATATGTTGGTAAATAAAATCACAATTGTGCATGTTTCGTATGTGTACTTCTTGTGGAGACTTGTGGGCGAATTTCTTTTTGGGCGAATTTCTTTTTGGGCGATTTTCTTTTTGTGCAAATTTCTTTTTGGGCGATTTTCTTTTTGGGCATTTGGTAGTTTGCAGGGCCTTAGGGCGAATAGCATTTTGGGCGAATTTCTTCGTGGGCATTATGTAGTATCTCAATAGAGAATAGAATAGAGAAGAATTAGAAGGAATAAGAGATGGAACTATTTGTCATGGATATCATCATTTACTTTATAATGAGAATGAAGAAGGATTCAGATGAAGAAAGTAATAGACGAAAGAGCAGGAGATAAAGATGGAATGACAAGTGTTATTCAATATGCTTTGCTACCTCCAATATACCAGCATTCTTGAACATATCTACTATCTGAAATTAGAATCATCATTATCCTCTTTCTCTCATCTTTTAATCTATCTATCTATCTACTTTCTTCTTTATTTCTTTCTTTTACAATCTCCACATATGGTATTCATTACACACCAATTCTAATCGATATTCATTATTATAGAAAGTACTTATAACCACTATAGATATCTCGTCCTATTAATCAATACTTACATCTTTAATCTTCTTCCTATCAACATCACTAATACTAGATAGATCACAAGATGGTAATCGATTATTTTGATCACTTTGATCGAATCTAAAATAATTAAATAGAATAAGATAATATACTCCGGTATTTTTTACTCGCGGGGCACACCGTTCAATTCCGTGGTGTACGCCGCGAGGTACAACGCGGGGCAGAACACTTAGACGGGGTACTTCGCGAGCTGCAGCCTCTAGACGGGGAGCCCCGCGAGGTGGACGACGGCGTGCCTCGCGGGGCAGGAGGGACGGTGTTCTCCGCGAGATTTGATGTCCACCCCGCGAGGCACGCCGTCACTTCCACACCGTGGTGCACCTCGCGGTGTACCCCGCGAGATTTGGCCTCTCAACGGTGTGCCCCGCGAGCAAAAAATACCGGAGTATGTAAGAACTTACACTAGAAGCATTCGAATGGAACACCATTTCTCATCTTGTACCACAAAAATTCCATTACGATGATCAGTATATACATTAGGAGCATCAACAACTGAAAGTAGATGAATGGATGGATGAATGAATGCATGAATATGATAGATACCTTCAACAACAGCCATAACAAAGAGTGATTCCGTATCTCCCGTATACATACAACATTTATTAGCAGAACAATCATCTCTATTTACTTGACCCAATGTCATACGGCCATTAGCAGAGTACTGTAATTAATAGAATTATTTAATATAATAGAATAAATATAATAGAATAAAAATAGAATACCCCATATGATGTACTAAATAAAGGACTAAGATAGATTCCACTTCCATACGCAGCTCCATGTATTTGATTAGATGTTCCACTCATATTCTTTAATCCACTACGAATGATTGAATGCCAATTCTCAATAGGAGATCCACTAAATTAATCAATATATGCTATATAATACATTATAAATGATTGACATACTGGAAAAGGAATCTAGTTCTTCCTCCATTTTCATGGACTAATCGATCGAATTCTTCCTGCTTAGTTGGTGTATCACAAACGAACAGGAACTACATTATATTGATGGATGAATCAATAGTACATATCAGTTACAGTATACCTGATTATCTGTTGAGAACATATCTACACGAAGAGCAGATGGAATTTTCTCCAAATAAGAGGTATTGGAGATTACCAACCTACAATAACAAAATTATCATTATTATTATTATTATTTACTCTTATATTAAGAAAGAAATATCATATTTATACTTGATAAATCATTGCAAAAAAATCAATAGTGCTAAAAACTAAAAATGATATAGAAAATGGAGAGAAGTATTCATAATGAAGGACACCATTCAATGAATTCAGCCGTATTAGGATATTTGATACGCAGTTCATTATATGCAGATGGACTCTTCATAAATGATCGAGGACATGGAAGTTTATTACGAAGACAATCATATACAGCTGTAATCATTAAATACTTTATCATTAGATTATCAATTGAATGACTTACGAGTATTCTTCTTATCAAATGTAATCTTCCATCCTTTGTCCTTGTATAATTGACATACTTCATTCATGAATTCTTGTATATTCTTTGGAGATGGAGAAGGAATGAGAATGGAATCTTTACGAGATGAATTGAAAGCAGAATGAAATACAAGTAGAAGAAGAGAAAGTACATGAGAAGAAACACGAGGGGTAGTTAGACCATCTAATAGATCTATAATATATATATATATATATCATATATCATTATGTGATTGAATAGAATATCATACTTACGAAGATCATGATATTGATATTGACATAAAGATTGATGACAAATAGAAGGAAGAAATCCTCCAGCATATAATTTCTCAGAACAAACTATACAGAATCTGAATATACAATTGATGAGATAATGAATATTAAAGAAATTGATACTCTGTTAGTGAATGTAATCGATCAATCATCTGTTCGTACAAAATTCTGAAGAATGATCCAATCTAAACTTATATTTATTAGTTAATCTTTTTATTTAATTGAATAAGTTAACCTCAATAGGCGGAAGATTCTCTTTCATTGTATATGTATTGGTTACTAATGTCTTCACATACTAAACGAGATAATATTAGAATAAAAATGATAAGATGATATACTTAAATTAATAAGTGATTCTCCAATTGGAAACTTCGATGGTGGATCACTATCCTTACGAGCTAGTACATTAGGACGACCTAACCATTAACATGTATTTATGCAACCTACTATTATGCTATTAGAAAACTATGTTCTTGGACAATTATTAGGATACATCAGAAAATATTAACATACTAGGAAATGTTCTGTATTGTGCCTTATGAATAGGATCAAGAAGAATGGAAACAGTTATAGTATCACCTAACTCCCATGCTGTTCGCAATGAGTCCTATAATGTATATTAAAACGCGTTCTCCGTAAGAGCGGCGGGGGCATGGCACAATGTTTCAAAATCATCCTAGGTCACTCATATTTGATGGTTAGAGTCCCTAGGGGCGGTATACGCTTCAGCCGAAAAATTGACCCGAATTATCGATTTTTGATCTACCAAAAGTCGAAAAATCAAAGTGAAATTTACATGGCATGTTATATACCATTCGATAGAGGATCCAAAGTTATATAAGAATACCAAGTTTCATAAGTTGTCATAACTCCATGTTCGAGAAATAACCGATTTTCCCATTTTTGACCAGGATTTTTTGTTTTGATCTCATGGCTTACTATGTTACTGTCATTTCCCATTCCTGGATCTTTGATATGTTATGTAGAAATGGAGGGGCTATCCGAATATCACACTTATTTGGACCTGCTAGGTGCCATTCATAGTGATATCATATGAAATCTAACCCCATTCTAACGCCCGAACGCCGACGCAGGTTCGAATCCGGGTACGAACATAAATTTTTGCCAATTTTTTCTCTGCTCAAATTTGACTTTAAATAATATTTCCATGTGTTTTACCGTGTTTTCACTAATTTATTGTACGAAATAACCCAAAACAATATCAGAAATACTAAGAAATCGTATTACTGATATTCGGCATTTTGTATCTTTAGATACAGGAAAGCAATCAAGCTGATGTTTTGGGTCAATGTGTGAAATGGTTCCAGGAATACAACCATAATGTTTTAATGTAATTAAAATATTTCACTGTTGCGTAGTGATGACGAAATCTAAGTAAACGTTTATGAAAATGTATAGTACTTTAGTAAAAGTCGTGTTCTTCTGAAACAAAAAAAAGTGACAGTGAAGACCTCTATTAGTGCTTCCTGCAAAATAATTTTTGAAGGAATGATTTTAAGACCCTACAGAATCCCTCCCCCCCTTCCCCCATTCAGAATGCAGGTCTTGAATTAAAATCATTTTAAAGTCGCAGCAAACGTTCTGCTGACAAGGGGATGGTCGCAACTGGTCCTGGCCATATGAGATGGCAATAACATTTCTAGGATCAGTTTTCGATGCTGATTACGAATCCGTTTTCAGAAAGTGCCTAATCGACCTGATTTTCGAGAAAATCGGTATTGAAATTTGGCTTGTTAATTCGAAAATTCGAGTAGTTTCCCTCAGAAACTATTTGGATTGCATCGGAAAGATCCGGTGATGAAAGCTAGACTACTACGAGAGTTTATAGATGAGTTCACCAGCCCACCCGGACGGTTTGCGCAGGAAACCACACGAATTTCCGAATTAAAATACCGATTTTCTCGAAAATTAGATCGATTAGGCACTTTCTGAAAACGGATTCGTAATCAGCATCGAAAACTGATAATAATCATGTTATTGCCATCTCATATGGCCAGGACCAGTTGCGACCATCCCCTTGTGAGGTGCAACAGACTTCAGCGCGTAGGTATTTACGCTTTCCCTCTCGCACTGCTCGCCTCTTCTGATAAAATATCTTATTTTCAAAGCCCCTATATATGTTAGAGTTATTCACAAAGGTTTTATTTAATTGCTGAACATTGATCTTTGTACTTTGTTCTTTAATCCTTCTCCATAAATTTCAAAACAATGACCTTCGGAGCTCAGATTTGCAGCCAGTGGGGAAGAAGAAGAAGGGGACCCTTGAGTTGTTTCGTGACTAAACTGGTCAGGCTCACTATAGATCACAATAATCTCTAAAATATTAGATGCCCCGAAATACAAGTAATCCGAGCACGGCGGCTCAATGATAGTAACTAAGAAGCTCTTGCCTGAGAAAGAAAGTATCGCAAACTGAGTGATGATGAGCAGCGCAAAAGTTGATTACGGTATATCTGGGCGCTCGCTTCTGACTAGACCTATCATCGAGTTTTACGATTCGCGAGACACGCCGAGATGGCTTAGTGGATAGAGCTTTTGTTTAGAGATCCGAACCTCGTAGGTTCGAATCCCGCCCAGTGCAAATCAACTTTGCCGATTTTTCGTAATGCAAGAGCCTTCAAGCCAAAGTTAAATGTAGGGATTTCTCTTCATTGAACCGCCGTGCCGAGGTTAAAGTTCATTAATGTCCAGGGAAAGGCGCGAGTTTTTGAATTTGAAGGATATATATATATATATATATATATATATATATATATATATATATATATATATATATGAGGCCGATTGCGAGAAAGTCGAACAAGGTCTGGTACATCAATTTTTCGAAAACCTGCGAGAAGGGGTTCTCAAGGGTGCTGATGACGATGGGCATGTTCATTTTGCACCTGGAGTCACCGTTGAGGCCAGACGGCGTCGCGTTGAAATCGCGTTTTTAGTCATTTCTTGTCGCCTGATGGTGCTAAAATTAACAGACCAATGTTTCCGGTGTAGAATTTGATGGCGATCACGCCTGTCCAATTCATTTTTCATGAAAAAAAATTCACAAGCTTCTAATATGTAACTTTTCACAGAGGCAAAAGTGTGCGAGTGATATGGCTAGATCGGATCGCAATTACCTCAGGATGCTACAGAAAAAATTTCAACGATTTTGGTGAATGGAAAAGCGAGAAAATCAACTTTTAGTGAAGTAATCTGGTCGCTCACAACAGATAGATAGTTTCCTCTCACCTGAGAGAGTGTGGGGAATTGAGAGCGCACGAGAGAGTCTAGGGAAAGGAGAGACGCGATCGAAGGGGAAGAGAGACTCGAGGTAGGTCAGTGGGCACATTGCCTCTCTTACAGTGACCAGATTACTTCACTAAAAGTTGATTTTCTCGCTTTTCCATTCACCAAAATCGTTGAATTTTTTTCTGTAGCACCCTGAGGTAATTCCGATCCGATCTAGCTATGTCACTCGCACACTTTTGCCTCAGAGAAAAGTTACATATTTGAAGCTTGTGAAAGTTTTTTCATGAAAAATGAATTAGGCAGGCGTGATCGCCATCAAATTCTACACCGGAAACATTGGTCTGTTAATTTTAGCACCATCAGGCGACAAGAAATGACCAAAAACGCGATTTCAACGCGACGCCGTCTGAACCTCAACGGTGACTCCAGGTGCAAAATGAACATGCCCATCGTCATCAGCACCCTTGAGAACCCCTTCTCGCAGGTTTTCGAAAAATTGATGTACCGGACCCCAGTCACTCTTGCTCTACTCTCTCGCAAACGGCCTCATATATATATATATATATATATATATATATATATATATATATATATATATATATATATATATATATATATATATATATGGAAAATTGCAAACGGGAATCCAACCCACGTGGTATGGTCACAACCGCTGACAAGTAACCACTTAGCTATACACGCTTCTCTCTGACCCTCTCAATTCTAAAAGAGAACATAAGGCCACTTCCTATGTCCCACGTTCTTCATGTCAATAGCACACCCCAAATCTCCTGGTTACCCTTCTTTAAAATTTGAATCCGATATATCCGATTTTTTTTCCTGGCAAGCCCTAATGGAGGTCTTCACTCTCACGATGTTTCAGAAGAACAGGACTTATCACTAAAGAACTATACATTTTCATAAACGTTTACTTAGATTTCGTCATCACTACGCAACAGTGAAATAATTTAATTACATTAACACATTATGGTTGTATTCCTGGAAACATTTCACACATTGACCCAAAAGATCTCTTCATCTGCTTTCCTGTATCTAAAGATACAAAATGACGAATATCAGTAATACGATTTCTTAGTTTTTCTGATATTGTTTTGGGTTATTTCGTACAATAAATTAGTGAAAACACGGTAAAACACATGGAAATATTATTTAAAGTCAAATTTGAGCAGAGAAAAAATTGGAAAAATTTTATGTCCGTACCCGGATTCGAACCTGCGTCGGCGTTCGGGCGTTAGAATGGGGTTAGATTTCACATGATATAACTCTTTCCCCCTGAGAGTTATTAGATGGCTGAATAGATTACCCCCTAGTATATTATCAGCCGAGTCACATTCGCAGTTCAAATCGTTATTAATGAATAGTGAATACCAGGGTAGTAGCTACTCTTTTTGCATCCTAGTTATTCATCTTTTCTCTTTTTGACCCAATAGCTCCTACCATTCCCCAATTGCATCTCTCATTGTAAGACCATCTTAGAAATTCAATCGTGTCACACAATAACATCGGCCTCCTCCACCGATTATTCTATGCACTACTCACTATTGGTGCTACTATCTCTAATCCTTACAAGTCCTGCTCGGTTCCAGCACTTCATCTATGTATCGGACCAGTGACACGTGCGAGGGATGCTCCCATCAATGAGAGATACCCCCCCCCTTTCTGCCCCATTCTATCATTCTTTCCTTCTTCTTTCCCATATAGTCAATCCCTGCCCAAATTTACCCTCTTTCAATATAAATTTATGTCGAGAGTGTTATGTGATCTATTCTCTTTGATTTACAAACCTGTATTGTTTCATGCTGAGCATGTCGATAAATATATATATATATATATATATATATATATATATATATATATATATATATATATATATATATATATATATATATATCACTATGAATGGCACCTAGCAGGTCCAAATAAGTGTGATATTCGGATAGCCCCTCCATTTCTACATAACATATCAAAGATCCAGGAATGGGAAATGACGGTAACATAGTAAGCTATGAGATCAAAACAAAAAATCCTGGTCAAAAATTGGAAAATCGGTTATTTCTCGAACATGGAGTTATGACAACTTATGAAACTTGGTATTCTTATATAACTTTGGATCCTCTATCGAATGGTATATAACATGCCATGTAAATTTCACTTTGATTTTTCGACTTTTGGTAGATCAAAAATCGATAATTCGGGTCAATTTTTCGGCTGAAGCGTATACCGCCCCTAGGGACTCTAACCATCAAATATGAGTCACCTAGGATGATTTTGAAACATTGTGCCATGCCCCCGCCGACTCCCCTCCGCTATAAAGGAGAGTGCGTTTTAAGAGCAGATGAATATTGTGAAGAGATGGCATTACATACAGGTAATTCAGCTACATTAAGAGTAAGAATAACAGAACACGCCCATTCGTAGTTTGAAAATGAAGGCTGCAATATTACATGTGTAATTAACAAATGGTCACCTCTCTTTACTTCGTACCACAATTTGGACTGCTGGGATACCGAAGTCATCCTCAATTTGATGAAATATACTTTGAGCTTCTTTTACATCTTCCTTCAAGAACTTATGCACCTCAGTTTCCTATAACCAATTGATAATATGCAGAAGTAGTTAGTAGAAGTTCATACCCGTTCATATCGAAGTGCTGTATCTACAGCATCTTCCCCCTCTTCATCTGTTTCATTCTCTAAGATTTCTATAGACGAATCACAATCGTCAAACCTATCACTATCACTGAAATTTAACTAGAGATAATTCTACCTCAAAATCATTGTATACCTGTCCGCTACGTCATATGTTATTCCAATATCATCTGACATCTGTAAGAATTCGAATACAATGGTCAGTCATATTCAGAGAGGATAAAACAAAGGTGAGACAATCTGTTCAAACAATCATAAAAACGCATAATAATAAAACAACCTTATCAATCAGAAAAATGTAGAGCAGATCTTTTCAGAAACGAGTACAGCCAACTCTTCTTTGACTCAACTTTGTGCCAAGTTTGAAACTTGGCAGTAAAGAAAAGTAGGCTATACATGTTTCTCAAATTATCTGACAAGGGACAACTCGGCATGGTCTTACGAGATGGAAATAGCATCACTAGAATCAGTTTCCGATGCTGATCACTGTCAGTCTAGTGGATAAGATCTTCGCTTATGATTTTGAACTTTTCGGAGGACTCTGGTGTTGAAATCCTTGCATGATCCAAGTAAAATTTGTGCTATTAGTGGCATGATCATGCATGAAATATAGTCGAATCATGCATGGATTATCCGTGATCATGCATGGATTCTGTCATTCCATGCATGATCACGGAAAATTCGTGCATGATCACGGAAGATCCATGCATGATCACGAACGATGGATATTCCATGTATGATCATGCATGGAATGTCGAATCATGCATGATTATACTAGTATGCGTGATCATGCAAGGATTTCAACTACAGAGGACATGAAAGGAGATTAACACTCCCACTGTTCTTTGAGATCGTTTAGTGTACACGCGGTGATTAGCACCCAATTTTCTTTAACAGTTGAAAACCACGACAAAAATATTATTGTTTTAGCTTTAAAAAATATTTAGCTCATAACCGTCAAAGCTATTCACAATGATTTAATCCACTAGACTACAAGTGGTTTTGGTTTGAGAGTAAACAGATGAGTCCATAACACTATCCAGATAGTTTGTGCAGAAACCCAATAAAACTCAATATCGACCAATTGAGAGCCGTCCATTGTGAGAGAAGAAAAATTCGAAATATCGATCTAATTAATTGTTACAGTAATCTGTAAAATTCACCAGGCACAAAGACATTTTGACACAATACTAGACGGTGTAGTTTACACCATCATTAAAAAATTTTCGATGTATTCATTTTCATTTAAAAAATATTTTACAGATATCTAAATAGTTTAATTGATTCGCTTCCATTTCTTTCTTTCGTTATTTTTATTCACACATCGTTTTTTTCTTAAAATACAAACAAAATCCTCAATTTCTAGTTCATTCGTTCACATTTTTAATGAATATTAGTTCATTATTTCATCGGCTCTTCATCCAAGTTATACATTTTCACATATCGAAATTTAATAATTTATGTGTGACCTATAAAAAAATAAACAGTGGTTCCTCCTGTAACCTTTCATTATCAAACTTTGAAAGACTTCCATTTATCGAACTATTTTTAATGAACAGAAACAAATTAATGTACAACAAAATAAATTCATAAACAATGAGATGTATAAACATGTTGGATTTAAAATAACAAACAAGTGAGATTCAAGTTATTGATCATAAAATTAAACAAAGTACAGGGGGGATGTTAATACTTCATACATTATTATTTATTTATTGAACACGGCGGTTCAATGAAGAGAAATCCCTACATTTAACTTTGGCTTGAAGGCTCTTGCATTACGAAAAATCGGCAAAGTTGATTTGCACTGGCCGGGATTCGAACCTACGAGGTTCGGTTCGCTAAACAAAAGCTCTATCCACAAAGCCATCTCGGCATGTCTCGCGAATCGTAAAACTCGATGATAGATCTAGTCAGAAGCGAGCGCCCAGATACACCGTAATCAACTTTCGCGCTGGGAGAACCTAGATGTTTTACTGCTTATCATCGCTCAGTTTGCGATACTTTCTTTCTCAGGCAAGAGCTTCTTAGTTACTATCATTGAGCCGCCGTGTTGAATAAGAGATCAAAGAACACTCATTTAAGTGATGAAACTTTGAACAAGGTGTGACCCTAAGCGACATGAGACCATATTTCACGAACCATAAATCATAAAATTGAATGACATTCATAATGAAAATGAAGAGAATAAAGGAATTTTGGAAATATATGAAGATCTATCCCAATCTTTAACGAATATATATCATTTCGAAATTTAGAATTTTTACATGGAGATGAACAATCTGAAATAAAAAATGTTGTGTGAAAATTTTTCAGGGCGGTCAAAGAAATTTTAAAACGTTTTAAACACAATTTTACCTGAATTTTCATTTCCATAAAAGCTATTTATGCGCATTATCTAATTATCAACAAAGTAAAAGATGTTCGAATCGAGATGCAGAATCGAACCTGCTTTTCAGAACTTGGATAGCTTTAATACTAACTAACCGAGTTATGATTTTTCAAATGTTCACTATTTTTGTTTCTATACGATAGGCTCAATTTTTTTTGTAAAAATCTGAAACTTCTCCAAAATCTTATCCTTAATGTTTAAGAAATGCTGTTAATTTCAGAAAGATCCGAAAATAAATTCCAAACTGTATAATTGAAAACCTCACGTTTAATGAATGATAGAAAGGATAATTACATTATTCACATATCATCATCATTCTTATTATTCTCTGATTCCCTCATCTTGACACGATCAATAATATCTGCATTCTTGAATAGTTGAACTACCTATAATGATATCTTGATAATGGATGAGATGATAATAGATGTGCTTACTCTATATATTTGATTCCTTTGTTCATCAGTCAAATAGGATAATTCACCATTCCCCAATGATCTCGATGATGTACGACCAAAAGAAAAGATCCGTGATTGATTTGATTGTTGTCCTGTTACTGGAATTGGTTGTCTTGATGGAGGGGGTGCAGGGATAGAGATAGTACTTCCATATAATACTGTGGGTGCAGGAGGTGGTGGTTGCACTACTACAAATGGATTCAATTGAACACTTGTAATAGGAGGTGCAAGTGGATTCATATACACAATGGGAAGAGAGGGATTAAAAGACTGGACTAATCCAGAAGGAGGAGGAGGAGGTGTATACTGCTTCTTCACAATAGAAGAAGATACAGATGGAGTAGGCTTTCTCTTTCTTTTTTCATCATCTGAAGATGATGATGATGATGTTAGTTGAGGATTAGTCGTATTAGAAGTAGATGATGTATCTTGTAGATTAGGATTTGATGATGAAGATGAAGGATTAGGAACTATTCCATTTGAATTATTACTTGATGGATGAGTTGGACTATTTATTCTACTGGAACTTCTTTGCATATCAGTGGATGTACTGCTATCTTTTGATACGTGTACACTTGATGTCAATTGTTGTTGACCACTTGTACTAGGACCACCCATGAAGATACCATTAAGAAATGAAGAATTGGGTGATGGAGATATTCTAGTTGAGGTATTATGTTGAGGTATTTGAGATGATAGTTGATTAGAAGATGAAGTAGATGGTAATGGAGGAGGTGGAGGAAGCATTGATAGATATGGATATAATGGATGATTATTTAAGTGTTGTAATACATGTTTCTGTGTAATAGAGAGTGAATTCCACTGTTGAAGAGCTTCTTGTTGATTGGACGGTTGAGGATATTGATTAGTTGATGATGAAGTCAAAGGAAGGATTGAAGATTGTATTGTAGGTACTGTAGAATGAGTTGTAGGTACTGTAGAGTGAGTTGTAGGGAGTGATGTATGAGGATTCGGGAAAGTAATCGACCCTTTTGGTTTGTACACAGATCCTGATTGGGGGTATTGAGTATGTGAGGATGAAGTGTGAAGAGATACTGAAGATTGAGTAGTGGGTACTGTAGATTGGGTAGTAGGTACTGTAGATTGAGTAGTAGGTACTGTGGATTGAGTAGTAGGTACTGTGGATAGAGTAGTAGGTACTGTCGATTGGGTAGTAGGTACTGTAGATTGAGAAGTAGGGAGTGAAGTAGGTATGGGAATAGGAGCTGTCGATGAATGTCGTGTGATAGGTACAGATCCTATTGGAGATGATAAGTATGATGTATTCGATGAAATGGGAAGAGGAGGTATTGATAAAGGACCTGTCGTAGTTGGGATACTATTTACATTAGATGATAGAGAGATTGATCCAGTCATTGATTTGCTCTCTGAAATTATATCTCATGCATTCAAAAGATTCATGACACGATGATAGATCACATAAGGTCATAAGGTGCACGATCATACTAAGAAATATTATTAATTTTGCACGTAAGGCGTGTATTGAATGTATCGACAAAAATGTGAAATATTAATGAATGAAGAGAAAAAAACTGACGAGTTCTTCGCATGTTGTCAATATCTTCTCTATGATATCTGAAATAATGTTACTTTCATAGACATATTACTATAGTGCATAGATTGAATTGAAGATAATGAACGTACAATAAAAGCATTCTTAGTGAACAATATTTCTCATCCTTGGCAAGATAAATACGTGGATCAGTAGTTGAATTAAGTCCCTCTGGACAATCAATTACTGTAATAATCATATTAAATATACAGACACGCACATTTCTCTCATTTCTATTCGTCTCTAATTAAAGTATACGGACAGTTCATAAAACAACTCATGTTCTTGTGTAGGTGTCGAGGGTAAGTTGGAGTGCATGATATGACTATTATATTCAGAGAATTCATTCCTATAGATGAACTAACCTTCAACGAGAGCAACACAATGAAGAAGTTTCTCTTTTTCTGTCTCACAACATTTATCCTCTTGACATTTGAAACGAGAAAAGTTTGTATGTACATGATTGCGAGAGTATGAATACTGAAATATAGATGGATAAACATCATTTCATATTACATTGCATATCACTTTCTGAGAGGATCAAACAACCAAATGCATCAGCAAAAAAAAATCATTTTTCCAGTTATATTATTTCTAGACAAATTCCAGAGCGTAAAAGGGCCTTTGCACATTAAAAAGAATTAACAATTTGTAATGCCAATTTTTATTGTCAATTTTTCATTGCAGACTATGAAAGAACATGAAATTCTGAGTCTATAAAAATAGAGATGCAAGTAGGGTGGAACAAAATGCGTTATAAGCCGAAAGATTTTTATGAATGAAGAACCAAGTCAAATTATTTCGACAGAGCTCATTAATAGGAACATTTATATTTAAAACTTCTGAGGATTCGAGGCAAAAAATTCATTTCGAAGTATTACATACCACATGAAATTTTTCGACCAAAATTTCACAGGACTCCTAACCGTACAAGTGATTCAGTTAAAAAATATAATAGATTTGTTATATTAAGAAAAAAACGTACACTAAGTGAAACATTAAGTGATGGAGAGAGATAAATTCCGTTTCCATATGCAGCTCCAACCAATTGAAATTTAGATCCACTCATTACTTTGAGTCCATTACGAATAATTGAATGCCAATTGTCAGGAGGTGAACCACTGAGTAGAAATGAGAATGAATATGTACATTATCAAATGTATATAGACACATTGCACATTAGTATCTATATTCATAAAGTACGGTATTATTTTTTACATGAATATTACAGTTTTACATTCCTTATAAATGGTGTTAATACTTAAATAGAAATACATACTGGAAGAAGAATCGAGTCCTTCCTCCATTAGCCCTTGCAAGTTCATCAAATTCTGCTTGCTTAGCAGGAGAATCAGCCACAAATAAATACTGAAAATAAAAGTTGTTTATCTAACTATACAAATGAATGAACCTGTAGATCAGTCTTGAGAAAGTCAACATTCATCGAACGAGGGACTCTCTCTATATATGATCGATTTGAGATCACCAACCTTTAATTATATCCATGATCAATAAATAGAAGTGAGGAGCAACATACCAATCGATAATCTTGGACATGACAGGCCATTCCTTTCTGAACTGTTGATAAGTAGTAACAGATCGAACAAAACTATTAGGACATGGCAGAGAACGTATCAGATAATTGATAGCCTCCACTTCGCGATTATTCGTAGCTGATATGAGGAAAGATTATGATATCAAATGCAAATAACAAGTTCGCACTATTATGTCAACAGAAAAGGAGTAAGAGTTTATGATTTGAAGAAGAGCAATGTACAACCAATGTTGATAGTAATAATTTAATAGATTATAATCCAAGATCATACATTTTCATACCCTCATAATACGAGGATCGACATACTATATAAGGCTCATTTTTAATGCGAATAATTACACTAAGCGAAAAATAACGATTTTTCTAAATCGACCCATCATTGTTCGAAAATCGACAAACTAAAAAAGTCTTGCGAGGTCGCCGAAAATGTACGAACCATGATTTAAGTGGTCTTGCATGATTCATATAGTTTGGGTGTGATTTTAAACTAATTTTGGAAAAAAATCTATCTACAGTCAATCAAAAATTCTAGCGATTTTTTTCTGTGGTGATCGAAAGGTTAACGGAAAGGCAACGATTGTTACTATTAACATAATTTTTATTTGATTATTCAGTTCACAAAACGAAAGGTGGTAGGCTTTTTTCGGACCCTGTACAGCTCACATCAACGAATTGATTTTTAAACATACCAAAATCATCAAATATCTTATTTGCCTTAGCGAGCGCTTCATCCATTAATTGTTTAGAATCCCTGAAAAGTGAAAATTGTCATCCATCTTAAATTCATAGAGCTGAAAAAGGAGAAAAAGGGAAAAGAATGAGTATATAATACCTGATAGGAGGAGGAGGAGTCAGAATATCACTCCTTCGCGATGATCCATTAGCATTAGCAAATGCATACAGAAGAAGAGATAGAACTTCACCAGATACACGAGGATACATCAAATTATCAAATAGATCTACAATCAATCAATAACTATTAGATACAAAGTAGTTCAATCAACTTACGTAGTTCTTGATATTGATAAACACAAAGATCTCTATCACATATTGAAGGCAAAATCCCACATGCCCATAATTTCTCTCCACAAACAACACAGTATCTACAATGAATCATTATCATCTAATCTTGCTGTACAATTAATAATACAAACTCTGTCAATCTGTCAAGTTTGTTCTGAATCTCCGTGTATAACTTAGTGAAGAATGATCCGACAACGGATGGAGATTCATTCACCATCAATCGATATTCATTTCTTATTATTTTCATTGCATACTGAAGTCAAAGAAATATAATGAAATAGATATTAGTTCAACTTACATTAGCGAGTTGTTCACCAACGATAAATGATGATTTATCTCCAGTCGCTTTCTTTGGACACACTGTAGGTGAATCTGAATAAAGATTATAATTAAGATTATTAATATGAAAATAATTACCATTGCATGTTCGAAATTCGCTTCTATGAATATTATCAATGAATAGAAGAATAGTAGGAGTATCATTCAGATCCCAAAGAGTTAGAATATGTTCCTTAAAATATCGTATATTAGTATTGATTGTCTATGATTACAATAGAACTTACACTGATAGATGTAACTGGAAAGGATAAAACAACTGCTGTCATATAATTCATTGTCGATTCTGTTTCCTGTAAGGATAATCATATCATAGGTACTCTACCACTCCATCACGATTGCTCACAATCAGTTTACTGTATCACAACTGGTTGCGAGTTTCGAGGTTTTTGAAATAGTCCAACAACATATAGATTATGGAATTGTGGAGACATAATTCAAAGCATCAAATGGGTAGTACTTTTGTATTAAACAAAAGATATGTATGGAAGAGGAATTTTCAGTGTTCTCGTTGCGCCCACGGGCGTAGATAAAATATATATAAGATAGAATACCTCAATTTGTACAGCTGGAATTCCCACTTCTTCTTCAGCACGGCTAAACGCTTTAGCAGCCATTCTAACGTCTTGTTTAAGATTTATATGAAGCTCGCAATACTAAAAACAACAGTTAATGGTTAAAAACTAAAAGAGTTCTTACATGGTGGTTGCTTGAGAAGTAGTCTATATCATCGTTATCACTATCTACAAAATAATCTTCCACTATAATATCATCATCTACATCTCCTTCAGCCATCTACAACAGAAAAAGATTAAAATAAATTTCGAAACGGTAAAAAATATAGTGCGCAATAACATAATAAAAAACAGAGAGGATGCACAAGGTCGACGCGTCTTATATGCACATACGGTAGCCTAATCTCTGGATACAGATCAATGCTACAATAGCCTCACTTATATACCAAAAAAAAATCAAGACCGTTATTGAACTGCCGTGCCTATATTACCTATATAAATTAAACATCGAGAGGACATCCAATCTATGAACTGATTTTAAAAGTTCGCAATTATCTTTTCCATCTTAAAGCTCTAGCCAGACAGCTGTGAGAGATCATACAATTTTGAGAGAATTAGAGAAAACTTCGCTGCAAAGGTCGAAAAAATTATTTTTGCTCATCTGTCGAAAGCTTTTCAACTTAATTTCTACGGCAAATGGATTTTCTACAGTGCTTTTCTTGAAAGGGCCAGCAGAAATCTTATTAAAAATTTTTTTTAATCTAAATTAAATGATTGTTATATAAATTGCGCAATTAATTGTTTGTGGTGTCAAAATAATATGCTGATCTCCTAATTATGCTCTGGGAAACGTCGATCTTCAACACTATAACACTGTGCCGTGAAGGAAAGACACAACACGGTGTGACAGAACAAGAGAAAGCGACCGGCGGAAAAATTAGAAATGACCGAATGTCTGGCGTGTCTGCACTCTCGCCTCTCTCGTGCCGTCTGGTGCTCTAGCACTTGATGCACCCTGAATCGCAAGATTCTCTTACAAAAATCAGGAAAAAATATTTTAAAAAAAATTGTGCCTGTTTCAGGGTATTTGTTTTACAAAAGTCAGGGTTTATGCGTGATAATTTCAAAGGTCTCACACAGAAATTGCCTTAGCGATCACGAACTACGGTATTTATTTGAAAAGGTCTCACACAGAAATTGCCTTTGCGATCACGAACTACGGTTTTGGCTTCCGGTATACGGTACCTCCTAAAATTTTAAACTTCCGCCTACTCTGCGTCTCTACCATTCCGCCGGTCGGTGTGTCACACCGTGCACAACATGGCGCCAACTTTTCTTACTTTGATATTGATTAAATGATTCCGCGTGAATTCCGAACACAGTATAGAAATGAGTCTTTGCGTATTGCTTACGGATCTGCTGAATTTTTGGCCACAGTCGTAATATGAGATTATTGTTACTTGTTTGTTATCTTTTTGAATTTGTACTGATTGTACTCATCTCGATATGAATATTAGATGTTCGGTAAACGTTATTCAGATGATCGTATGTTCAAATGGTTGTGTTCGCTTATCTTCATTACTTCGTTCAACAAGTAGCAGACTAATAGTTCGTGATTACTTCTTTGCTAGTTGCTCACCTGAACGACGATTGCTTCGTGTCCCTCTTAATGGGACAAGTTTCAATCGGTATGTATTTTCTATTCAATGGTTATCATAAAACTGTAATACCTTTACAGATTCAAACTTGTTTCTTCTCTATCGGATGATGATACAGGGAAACATCGGGTGTTCACTGTTCCTAATGCACTTTGTGCTTTCCGGTTAGTTCAAGTCACACTAAATGTATTTTTGTTTTCATTATGTGTCTTTTCAGTATAGGATTGACTCCAGTGATTGGATCTCTAGTTGTTAATGGATCATATCAAATAGCTCTTTCCCTTTTCGTTGTTGCTGCTATCACTGATATGGTGAATGAATGGTCTTGATAATGAATGAATAAATGTCTCTTATTCAGTTAGATGGATTGATAGCACGTAATGTTCGTGGTCAAAAATCTCTTCTTGGTTCAGTTCTTGATCCTGTAGCTGATAAGTTTCTCGTTGGAACACTCTTCATTACTTGCACATATGCATCACTTATTCCTGGTTTGTCTATTCCCATTCTTTCGTCAAATCACAAGTGGAACATTGATTTAGCGGAACGTAAAAAGTGAATCCGTTTATTCTTTGTAGTGAATGACATAGTATCTCCGTAACCAATTCCTTGTTTTGGATCAAAGTTCATACAAGTTTAGATGATCCGCCAGTTTAGACCAGAGAAAGATCAATATTGGAATATCTTCATCTATTACTTACAGTACCTCTGACTGCTGTGGTCTTAACACGAGATGTATGTTTAGTGGGTGGAGGATTTATTAAGAGGTACAGGATATCCATTGTATACACTATTGATAAATGATATTCAGATATCAAACCATGCAACCTCCTATCACTTTATCTAGGTTTTTCGATTCCAAAGTGTCATCTATGCAAATTGTCCCTACTATTATTTCTAAGGTAACTTTATTTATCTAATTAGTTTTAGCGATTAAACTTAAACCTTAAACCTGAACAAACCTTAAACAACTTTAAGCTAGTTGTGTCGTTAAATTTGCCGTTTTGGAGAATACTGATGACCCATGAAATTACTGTAGCTTTTTACCGTATTCTATTTCCTCTTGAGACCCAACAAACTCCAAATTTTACTTTTTTACGCCAACGTATACGTAGCGAAATATAACGCGCGTGTACGTGACGGCGTAGGCGTGTAATGGAAATGTAACGACGCTAGACCATGTTTTCTGTAGACGATGTTTTCTTTCTAACTCATAGAATGATACAAGTTGTCCGAAATGTCTCTTGGCTGATGGTTTGATTGTTGATTACAGATGAATACAGTACTTCAACTATCAGTAGTATCATTAGCTCTCATTCTTCCAATTGTTAATTGTGGATCTCAACTTGATCTATTCTTCTCTGCTTTATGGTTTGTTTCTTTCATTATATCTATCTATCTTGATCATCTTCGTAATGATTTTATAAGATACAAACATTAGCCGCACCCAATTCTCTTATCGAGATCAAGCAAGAATCAATTCTCCATATGATTCACATACCATATCTATGTCTAGTCTCTTAATCGATCAATGACTACTTCCGTCTACAGTAGGTCATTGAAACTACAGTAACCATTGTCTAGTCTCTCAATCTATCAATGACTACTTCCGTCTACAGTAGGTCATCGAAACTACAGTAACCATTGTTTATTTCAGTATGGGAAGTGGTGTAACAACAGTATGGTCAGGCGTACAATATGCAAGTGGAAAGGCACTCAAACGGGTTTAACATTCTTCTTCTTCTCTTTTTATTCTTCCTCTTACATTAGAACCAATCTTCTTGTTTCATTCTTCATATCTACCTCTCTATCTCTTACAACGATTATATTAGTATTCTAATCAATTTGTTCAATTTGATATAGATATATATAGTAGGTAGTTCCTTGTTATTTGTTGATATGTACTGTTATTGGATAAGTGTATAGATAAAGTATGACTAGAGTGTATGTAATGTACTGGAATGATGGGTAACATTCATTCATTCTCTTTCTTTTACTCTTTCTTCTCTTCTACAATCAATGACATTCATTCGCCAAAGAGAGTCAATGGGAATGTTCTTCTTAGACTTCCCCTCATTCAATATATCTATTAAAGTCTTCTAACTCCTCCCCTATAAAGATCATTTCATTGTACTACTATGATTTATTCTCGAGTATTATCTCTTCATTCTCACATTTCACTTTCATTTCATTCATTTAAACCATGAATTCGTCCATTTCTTAGTCAATGATTCGCTCAATGGTTAATGATTAGTATTAAAGGAAGTATCTCTTATTTCTTCATACTCAATGAAATTCATCCTTCATATTCTATTCCTTCTTCTTCTTATTTCATCATTTGTTCAATCACGTGCTCGACCATCAAATGGAGATCTATTCATGTATGTTTCATCCCCTATCCATCATCTATTCATTCTATCTATCTATTCATTCAGTGCTCGTGATGATCCCATTGATTCCCTTGATGAATCACCTAGTCTAATCGATGTAAGTTTAATTCACGCTCATGGAAATCGATAATTATTGGTTTTCCATCTTTCAGATTCTGTCTAGACGTCGTTAGATCTCATTGATTGTAATGTACATAATGTATCGTATATCTCATATTATCGATCTCATTTATACGGATTTCACTCCCAATTCTTTATTATATGTATACTAGATTATGTAGTAAAGATGAATATGAATGGTTTATGTGTACAATGCAATGAATACAAATATAATCTACAATCTAGAATGAACTCCTCCAGCAATAACAATTGTCTCTCCTGTGATATATGAAGCATCTTCTGATACAAGGAAGGCTACTGTTCCTACAATTATTATCGATTAGTACTTTTATATATATACAGTAATATGTAACCTCCAATCTCTTCAGGAACTCCAAGTCTTCCAAGTAGAATCTCTTGTGCATTGATAACATTATCTTCTCCACTCTTTTCTCCATTATCCCATAACTCAAAGTATTCATTCATTCATTCATATCCTTTCATTACGATCACTCACAGCTCCACTCATCTTTGTTTTAATAACTCCTGGAGCAATTCCATTCACTCGAATATTATCTCTTGCTACTGATCCAGCCATTCCCTTTACCAGACCAAGAAGAGTTGTCTTTGTTATCGCATATGCGGCAATTCCTGCCTGGAATAAATAGACTACGGTAGGTATGGAGTAGATATTGATTGAATTATCTTACCGAAGGAATCTTATATGCACCATAAGAAGCATTGAAGATAATTGAACCACCACTGAAATCAATCAATAATTTGCAGATCAAAGATCAGCTACAGTACCCGATTTTTTTCATATGAGGTACAACAAGCTTGCACATCTGCCATCCATTCTTAACATTAGTTTCGAATAGACGATCCCACCTGGAAGAACATTTTATTGATTGATTATCTCCATTCATAGATACTGTACATCTTATCTTCAACATCTAGAATATCTCCAAAGACTGGATTGATTCCATGATTATTCACGAGAATATCGATGCGACCAAACTTATCCAGAGTCTAAATTATTGTTATTTTTTGCATATTTAACTGATAATTTATCCGAAACATTTAAATATGTTTAAATAATAAAGATTTATCCTAAAATAAACATACAAATTTGACAAGAGCTTCTCTATCTTCTTCCTTTCCAATATGACATACTATTCCTTCAACCTTCTCACATCCCTTCTTACGTAGAAGATCAACTGCTTCCTAAAGATCAAAGATCAAACTACATATCTTTGTTTTGACAGAGTTTTTTCCTAGTTACGGATATCACACCATAATGTTTCTAATAGAGAACCATAAATTGAGATCAATATTGTTAAGAGAAAGTGAGATAAATCGATTTACAATAAAAAGATCAAACGTCAAAAATGAATACCTTTACATTCTTTTCCTTTCTACTAGAGATAACAACAGAAGCTCCTTCTAATCCTAATCTCTCAGCGATTGCCAATCCTATTCTGAATATATTTATTTATAGAGAGTTTAAAATCTTTTCCAAATGAATCAATAAGATGTTTGAGCAAAGAGACAAGTTTCATCCCTTTTTAGATTGTAAAGAGTGATAGTAATGTTCGTGTAATGAAGAATCGATAGTAAAAGTGAAGTAGACAATCTAGTGAACTTGATAGATATTATAAATCGACTTAGACATCAACATCAAATCATATAAACTATCAATATCCATGATGTATTGATTATCGGAAAGATGAAAGGATGAATAAATGAGTTGATTACCCTTGAGTAGCTGCAGTTACAATAGCAACTTTTCCTTTGAGACGATAAGCCTTAACTGGAGATGAGGACATAATGGAGAATAGAATAGAAAATGGAATAGATGAGAATGGATGAACCCATTACTATCACTCAATGTACCTACAAACTACATTTAAGAGTGACAAGACGAGGAATACATCGATCTCCATTACGACACTATCTATGCACAATATGGAACAATTTATGTGATGTTAACAATAGAATCAATATCCAATATGTAGTATAGTATGAATACTACATTGTAGTATAATATAGTCAATACAGTAATTCATTATTAAGAAACATCTTGAAGTAATGTGAACAAGACTCTTAAATTGAAAGAAATACAAAAAAGAGAAAGTGTAGATATAGTGTATCTCTGTCTTTCTTCTCCTTCTTCTCTATTCTCTATTCTCAATCTTTTCAAACTTGCTTCATTCTCTATGGATTTGTCTCCATACTTTCACTTATCGAGATAGAAACTTCATTCTTTTTCTTCCATCTGCCATTCATTATCTTATCTTCTATAATCAATTTATCATCTTAGCATTTCTTTTCTAATCTAATCCATTGTATCTAGAGGTTATTCCATATGATATCACTTTCATCTTCTTTCATCATATGAATGACATTCTTAGATCTCTCAACTCTATACCACTCCATACACTTATTCTTCCATTCTCACTTCTTTATTCATACAGATACATTTCATTCAATTCAATCTATCTATGTCCCTCTCCCTCTCTCTCTCCCTCTCCCTCTCCCTCTCCCTCTCCCTCTCCCTCTCCCTCTCCCTCTCCCTCTCCCTCTCCCTCTCCCTCTCCCTCTCCATCTACCTCTCTAGGATCCTCCCCTATTTCATCCTTTATCCATAGAATCAATCGATATTTCAGTGATTGAATGAATTGGTTGAATGGAAGGACATTAGTCCTCTTTATATTCATTCCTTCTCTATCATATTCTTTATCTCCTCTTACTTTGATTGAATCTGGACGATATGATAATGATGGTATAATGGATGAGAGATCATTATCTTCTTTACGAGTTCAATCGAGATTTATAGGAACACCAAGGAAGAGATCTACAAGGTTAGAATATTTTATCCATTATACATCTCATTTTAGTACTTCTACCCCTCCTTCTACCCCTCCTTCTACCTCTTCTTCTACCTCTATCTCTCCTTCAACCCCTACCTCTCCTTTTCTACCTCTGCTTCATAGATCAAGTTTTCATCCATGTTCCCTTTGACAGAATGATCGAGAGGAATAGTCAAATGAATGAACCAGACATTCGATTAACACAACCAAAAACACTTCCTAGAAGTATATATTATTACGGTATGATCACCATAATCATCTATCATGAACTGATTACTTCTAGGTGATAATCAACAATTATCTAGAGCATCTGGTCGATTTACAAGTAAAGTTCATGCATTCCCTACACATCGGATACCTCCGAAAGGCAAGATATTGATTATTTATAGATATTATTGATTGATTTAATTTGAGAAGAGACCAATATATCAGCTCCTCCTGTATATGATCCTAAGAGACATCATAGAGATAAATTATTCAGTGATGAACAAATTATGATTGAAGCTGCTTCTGTTGCTAAATCTCTTGAAAGAACTACGGTATACAATCAATCAATAACATTCAAATACAGTATCTAATTCCAGATGAAAGTACGTATCTTCAATGATATTGATGTTATGAAGACAACTCCCATACCTAAAAAGAATAATAAGAAGATTCATCCTCCATCAATCAATATTCCTCATCAACCTTCTTCTTCTCCATCAATCAATAATTCTCATATTATTCCTTCATCTCCTTCTCATTCAACATCTTTATCTCCTCCTTCAACATCTAAACGATTACCTTCTTCTCTTCAACAATCACCAATGGCTTCACCTCAACATAATCCTATACGGTATTAAGATATAGTTACCGTAATCTAATATTTCACTTTAAGAGTCCATCCTCATCCAATGGTACAATCTCAAGTTGGTTCATTGATTCGTCATCCTCCTCCATTGATTGTTCCAACTCCATCTATTCCTCAACAGGTAATCGATATTCAATAGATACAGTAATGCTATACCGTATATCAGGGACAGTTCATAGGAAGTATTCCTCCTCCTTTACTTCCTCAACAACAATCATCAATCAATACTATACCACAAGGATTACAACCTAATCCTTCTTCATCTCCACAATCTTTTATTAATCCTCCATCCATTCAAAATGGTCTAATTCCAAATCAATCTATTCCTCAAGGGTTAATTAACACCTCTCAACCTCAAGTAATACTTGGAAATCAAGTACCACCTCAAGGGTTAATCAATAATCAACCTCCTCCACCCCTTCCTCAACAAGCCATTCTTCCTCCACCTCCTACAGTAATCAATAGTCAAGCACCGAATGCTTCATTGGAACAATTAGGATGTGGATGGGATATTATATCTAATAGTTGTAAGGTCAGTCCTCTTTTTATGATGAAATAAGTGCAAATTACATAAAATCCTCTTTCAGGATGTCTTCAATATCGGATGGTGTATACAATGTCATGACTTTGGAAACATATTCGTTCACAATTGTAAATGTGTTCAACCTTTGATCAATGTCCAAGCACTTGTAGCGGGAAATGTACAATAGATTATACCATAATGTTTATGAAAAAACGGGTATCATTGTATCGATCACATTCCCATTTTGAATTTAGAAGAATAATTTCCCATTGTCACTTTCACCGTTCATTCAAATTGATCTCGTTTCCTTTTAATCGAATTTGTTTTTTTTTTCGTAATAAATTAATCTTTAAAATAACATAAATTACTCTCAAATGCACCGAAAGATCAAAGAACAAACGAATCGCGAACTGAGCATAATATTCGGCATACTGTAAGTGATAAATGTCAAACTTCATTTCTAAAATATTTTTTTCTTTTGGCGGGAACCTTTTTTCATTTCTTTCTATTCTTTTCTCTTCTTCCAATTTGTTATTGAAGGTGAATGATAACTCCTTCTGATGTACCCGGTCATCTCATTCATGTACTACTAGATAAAAATTTGCGATGGATACATCATTCCGGGAGATTGAGGAATGAAACTGCGAAGGCCCTTTTCGAGCCCCTTAAAGAAGCAGGTAAACTCATTTACATGTTACCATACTATCTTCTCATTAATAGGTATTGTCATCAAAGAGGGAAAGTTTTCTGAAGATGAAGATGCAATTTTAAGACGAAATTGGGAGTTGCTCAAGATTGATTTAGAAGTTAAAGAAGGTTTTGTATATTGAATAAATCAATGTATCCAGTTGAATATCAGATGAAACACCTCGAATGTTCGCTGGTTTTGGTCTTAAATCAGATACAGGTCGTGTTAAAGAATGTCTTTCACGAGCCATGAATTGTAACTTCTGGCCTCGAATGTGTATGTTTCTGATCTAATCTTATCATTTGACTAAGTCTACGCTCTGTTAAAGGTGATGGCCTACTAAACAGAACTGGAAGACAGGTGGCAACTCGATTTCATCGGATATTTAATGAGAAATATGCAATTGTGGAGGAGAATAGAAGAACAGGGTTAGTTCAATTTATGAATCTTGCTAATTTTAAAAATTCCAGCCCAAATAATCTGAAATATGAACGGTATTATACTAGAATTTTCACTGATGAAGAAGTTAAAACTGTAAGAATATTGATATCCTCACATAAAATAATATTTTTTTTAATAGTTATGGAAATCATTCAAACAAAGTAAGGGTAATTCATTTGTTGGATCTCATATACTTAATATTCCTTCTCAAATTGTCGCTGATAGGTATACATATATATTCGTATTATTCTTTTTATTTTATTTATCATTAATAGATTTCTCGTATTGCGTAATCTCTCAATTGATGAACTTCCATTCGACAAATGGAGGAAACTATATGGTATGTATATTATTTTAAATCAAATTATACACATATACCTATTCATTTTTTTAAATTACTTCTGAATACATTTATGTAGAAGTATGTGAGTAGTACTAGATGATATATTTCAGATACAATCTATATGCAAATGAAGAATGAGTATCCTGATCTTGACTTCATTCAATGTATTATGGATGAAGAATTTGATTGGAAGAGTCATGTAAGTTAACAATATATAATATTGTATATGGAGATTAATATTTATAGTTGAAATGGTATAAATTGATGTGGACACTGAGACATGGAAGGCGATCGATAAAAGATGCTTGGTAGATCTATTCATTCATTATATTATTAAGATTATTGATTGATTCATTCAGGAATGTCATTGTTAAGGAATTGAGAAATACATTGGAACTATGTGAAGAAAATAAATTGGAACATAATATAGAATTGTTTACTGTGAGTAAGATGAATGATTATTCATATAGTGTCTTCACCAATTACAGACTACATTTGGTAATCCTCCATTTACTTGTTATCTTTTATATAAAGCCGGAAAGTTATTGATTGATACACTCAATGAGGTATACTGTATCATACAGTATCCTTTAAATTACTAATGAATTCATTTAGATGAGTAATCCAGACACGAATAAGACAAGAAAGATTCATCGAAGATTCAAGAGGAAGTGAATAATGAATGATAGAGTATTTATAATAATAATGAATTAATTATAGAATATTATCTGAATTATCTTTTTTCTCTGGATATTACACAGGAATGATTGATCCTCAAACTTATTTATGTCGTTTCTTCTTTACCAAATATGAAGTGTATGCAATTGATTGAATTATTGATTGATTGTAAGATAATGATTACAGTAACTCGTCGCTTCTTCGTTTCTCTAGTAAACTAAGCAAGATAGGTATACTGTAGAGTAGTAGAATCGATTAATATTTGATCTCTTTTCAGAGATGACTGAATGTATTATTCGTTCATTGATTCTTCTTCCTCCTGCTACAGTATGTATTCAATCTTCTTAATCATATTCATTGATTATATTGATTGATAGATTATAATTGGACGAAATGTTGTTCGAAAAGGATCTGTAAATGTTCGTCTGAAGACAGCTTGTGCAAGAATTCCATCAAGACTTATGATATTACAGTGTGTATGTATTATGATATTATATAGTGTATGATATAACTCAATCCATTAAAAGATCAAAGATCAATATCTCATTTCTAATATTTGTACTTGAGGTTCTATTGATTGCTGAGAGGGAAGGATATTTCAATGTGTCAGATCTTTCATCTAAATCAATAGAATATCTAGTATGACCTATGACTTTCTTTATCTATTCATTCAATTTGTATTTCAGTCTAAGACTTCTCTTGGAAATAATTTAGTCCGTGGATCTGATTTCAGAAATATTATTCATCTAAATAGAATGCATATTGAAGATATGGTTTGTTGATTATTGATTTAACAATATAACTTATAATATAATATCTATTTGCAGTTGAGAGAATCTTCATTATCAAATGGAATTGATGAAGATGTTCCATTATCAATTCATATTATTCAAGATTATGGAAGTTAGTTCATTCTATCTATGATTTATCTATCGATATATATATATATTGATTGATTATAGAACGAGATACGATATATGAAGAAGAGAATGAAATTGTTTCCCCCTCCTTTTCTCAATCGGATAATAAACCTGGTATTATTTATCATCAATAACTTTTTATTATATCTTTATATAATTGAGATGTGAGTTCTTCTAATGATAGAGTTAATGATAATAAAGATGATGAAGAAATAGGAATGAATGAAGAGATGAATGGTATGATATTGATTGTTATTATTGATTATATTAGTGATTCAATAGATGATATGAATAGTATGGATAAAGAAAATGAAATAGACCATATTGTTAATGATGAAGAGATAAGAAAGAAGAGGAAGAGGAAGAGAAATATAGAGGAAGATAACGATGTTGAACAGAATCATGGTTTGACATTTATTGATTTATTTAGACGTAGCGGTCGTAACACCATATGCATTAAAAACGTAATAAAACATATAAAACGAAATAACATAATTAGTTATCCTATATATTTTTTTTAAATTTGAATTTAAAACGCGTTCTCCATAAGAGCGGTGAGGGTATGGCACAATGTTTCAAAATCATCCTAGGCGACTCATATTTGATGGTTGTAGTCCCTCTTCGGACAAAAAATTGACCCCAATTATCGATTTTTGATCTACCAAAAGTCGAAAAATCAAAATGTGATTTCCATGGCATATTATATACCATTCGATAGAGGATTCAAAGTTATACAAGAATACCAAGTTTCATAAATTTTCATAACTCAGTGTTGGAGAAATATCCGATTTTCCAATTTTTGACTTGATTTTTTTGTTTTGATCTCATGGCTTACCATGTTACCATCATTTCCCATTCCTGGATTTTTGATATGTTGTGTAAAAATGGATGCGCTATCCGAATATCACACTTATTTGGACCAGCTACAAACCGCTCATAGTGATATCATGCGACAAACGCCTCACTTTTAGCGCCCGAACGCCGACGCAGGTTCGAATCCCGGCACAGACATAAACTTTTGCAAAATTTTTTTCGCCTCAAATTTGACTCTAAATTATATTTTCATATGTTTTATCGTCTTTTCACTAATTTATTGTACGAAATGACCACAGGCATTACCACAAATACTAAAAAATCTTATAACTGATACAGTATCGGAAAAAAGTCATGGGACGAACGAAAATAACGGTTTTTCGTCAGTGATACTTCTTTTAAAATGTCTTTTTTGTTATTATCTGTTAAAAGAAGATAAATATACATTGAAACTCGCTAAACATCTCAAAATGTTTGAAAAATTGTAGACAAAAATCAAAGATCAAAGTACAATGATCAGAGACCAAAGTTCAGCAATAGAGTAAAAACTTGTGTAACTTGTATTTATAGTTTCATCTGTGTGTTTTCACTGATTCATTGCACGAAATAACCATAAACATTATCAGAAATCTTAGAACTAATAGAGTGTCGACAAAGAAAGACATGGAACGCTTTTTCATTTTGTTTTGTTGTTATTTTTGATTCAGGAAAGCAATTAGGCTGATATTTTGTGTCAATGTACGCAACTCATCAATGAATTCAAGCATGATGTGTTGGTGTAACTTTGTTAACTGTTGTGTAATATTGACGCAATCTACGCACAGTTTTGACAACTTATACTTCTTTAGTGAAAAAGCCCTGTTCTTCTGAAACATAGTGAGAGTGGAGGAAACCACTAGGAAATTTCGGAATGGCTATGGCTCCGATTTCAACCTGCAGATGGGTTGCAAATTTGAGCTTGAAAACTTTAAGGGCCAAAATAATGCTAATTGCGAGTGCTGTTCCTTCATTTTATAAAATGATAAGGCACGTATGTCTGAGTGTCTGTCTGTCCGTCACACATTGCATCTTTCCAATCTTCTCAACAACTTTTAACTCAAATTTCTCTGGTTCCAATCCTTTCATGTGATTTTGAGATCCTACCGCTCAAAGGGTAGGTCTCTTAAAATTATGGCTTCTCATCAGGTATCTTTGTAATGTATCATATATTTATTTCCCTTTTTTTGTTTTGTTCAAATTCCTTTCAGACCCATAGCAAACGTTCTGCTGAGGTCTACTCGGTTACAGCGGGTACGCTTAAACTTGCTCTTTCTCTCCCTCGCAGCTCCCCTCCCTGCGCCTCTTATGATGAAATCTCTTTTTACAGCTATTATATATGCTAGAGATGCTCACAAAAGTTTTCACTCTATTGCTGAACCTTGGTCTCTGATCATTGTACTTTGATCTTTGATCTTTGTCTACAATTTTTCAAACATTTTGAGATGTTTAGCGAGTTTCAATGTATATTTATCTTCTTTTAACAGATAATAACAAAAAAGACATTTAAAAGAAGTATCACTGACGAAAAACCGTTATTTTCGTTCGTCCCATGACTTTTTTTCCGATACTGTATCAGTTATAAGACTTTTTTAGTATTTGTGGTAATGCCAGTGGTCATTTCGTACAATAAATTAGTGAAAAGACGATAAAACACATGAAAATATAATTTAGAGTCAAATTTGAAGCGAAAAAAATTTTGCAAAAGTTTATGTCTGTGCCGGGATTCGAACCTGCGTCGGCGTTCGGGCGCTAAAAGTGAGGCGTTTGTCGCATGATATCACTATGAGCGGTTTGTAGCTGGTCCAAATAAGTGTGATATTCGGATAGCGCATCCATTTTTACACAACATATCAAAAATCCAGGAATGGGAAATGATGGTAACATGGTAAGCCATGAGATCAAAACAAAAAAATCAAGTCAAAAATTGGAAAATCGGATATTTCTCGAACACTGAGTTATGAAAATTTATGAAACTTGGTATTCTTGTATAACTTTGAATCCTCTATCGAATGGTATATAACATGCAATGGAAATCACATTTTAATTTTTCGACTTTTTGTAGATCAAAAATCGATAATTGGGGTCAATTTTTTGTCCGAAGCGTATACCGCCCCTAGGGACTCCAACCATCAAATATGAGTCGCCTAGGATGATTTTGAAACATTGTGCCTGCCCCCACCACCGCCCCTTCGCTGTTAGGGAGAATGCGTTTTAAAGTGCATGCAACCTATACTTGTACATATATTAATATTTTTAATTTCATGTATTGATTTATTTGTAAATGAGTTTATTATTTAGTTGAATATAATGATGGTATAGGCGAAGAATCAAGAAAGAAGAAAAAGAAGAAGAAAATGGATGAAGAATTATGCGACAGTTAGTTATGTTCTGTTATATTTTAAACTGTAAACTATGAATGACATGACATAACCTTCTCATTGTTAAGATGATAAAAATGAGATAGAAATGACGAAGAAGAAGAAAAAGAGGAAGATAACGAATTTTGTTGAAGGTTCGTTCATCTATTATTCGACTTGAATTAGTTTGAACTTTTAATTATTCACAAATGTTGTACTCATATATTTTGTAGATGAAGCAGATGGTACTGGAATTGTGAAGAAAGATAAGAAGGAAAAGAAGAAGAAGAATGAATGAATGAAAGAATACGGTATGAATAGGAAATATTATTGATTGATTTATTGTTATGTTTTTGTTTTTTGTTGATAGTTAATGAATTGTTTTCCAACTATTTCTATCTTTATTGCAATTTGATTAGAGAAATGATTGAATGAAATAGATGGGATAGATGGGTGAAAGAGTATCATTTACGGTCTAAATATCATAATAGCAATTTCTCCTTGAAAGAAAGAAGCAATATATCCTGATTGATATGTGATAACTCCTCCGAATTGTCCACCTACTATACAACTCCATACAGATTCACCACCATCTTTCTATAATCATAAAAGATCAAAGATCAATCTACACTTACAGTATACCTCATCTAAGAATGTTTTGATTCTTTGAGCCATTTGTCCCTTTGTTATCTTCTCCTTTGCCGCTTCTCGTGCCACTTTCTTCACTTCTTTCAATAATACATGATCTATTTCCGAGACCTAACAAGATTACGGTAGATGGAGAGGCATGGTTACTGTATAGTGTAGAATACGGTAGATACTTACTTGATACTCAGTTGCATTAGACGATTGGGCCATACAGAACCAACCGTTGAAATGAAGAAAAAGAATGAATAATGGATGGACGAAACATATTATTTATTGCAAATAAGATTAAAAGATATTGTACAAAGTTGAAAGACAACTAAACGATCAACAATATGGTACAGAAATGATTATAATATTAAAAGAAACAATATCGATTACTTCTTTCCATATGGGCCTAAACCAGGTATATAAGATGAACCTAATCCCATTGAAGACGAACCTAACCCCATAGAGGAACCTAATCCCATAGATGAACCTAATCCCATTGGTGAACCCATACCCATACCCATGGGAGATCCCATTCCCATGGGTGAATTCATACCCATTCCTGATCCATATGGAGAGAATGGAGATGATGGAGGAAATCCGCCTGAGGATGATAAAGGGAATGTATTAACTGCATGAATAGGAGATGGCATACGAGATAGACCTGATACATCTACATATTATATGAACAACGATATATATTGATTAAGATTAATCATACCAGGCATTCCATATGATGATGAAGAACTTCCCATACCATTCATTCCTCCTCCTCCCATCAATCCCATCAATGGATCCATACCTCCCATTCCCATTCCTCCACCGTATCCTCCTCAATAGATTACGGTAATCATCATTATTGATTACTGTAATACTTACCCATTCCTCCAAGTGATCCCATACCATATGGAGATCCCATTCCTCCCATGCCGTATGGTGATCCAAGTCCACCCATACCTCCCATACTAGAAGGCATTCGGCCCATTCTATAATTATATATTATTACAATTAATGACGCTATGGGGACGCCCGATATACAAGAATGATAAATTAAAATGAGTACCTTGGTGGACCGAATTGAGCTGTGATAAATGGAAGAGCTAGTGATAGAAGTAGAATTGTATTGTAGATCATGATTGAAAGGGAAAGTGTTAGAGGGGACTACTATTATATAGGCTGTAGATGGCAAGACTGGATGGATAAGTGAGATGTAGACAGAGAGGAGGAGAGTTGACGGGGTGAGGGAGGAGAAAGACGAGGGGAGGGGAGGAGAGGGGCGAGGGGAGGGAGGAGAGGGTGAGGGGAAGTGAGAGCTTCTGTGAGATTGTGGTAGGATAATGGAGAATGACTGAGTCATTTCTATAGAGAGACTGATTACCCATCCCTGAGAGTATTGTACTCTATTCTCTTTTTGTACTCTTTCAATGAACAATCCTCCTTAGAGATAGTCTAGTCTATTCCATTCTCAATAATAAAGTCTCAGGTTCAATCCCTACCATGGTCAAAACAAGAGACCAGCATATCTTCTTTGATGAAGTACATGGGAAAGTGTATATATCTTATATACTTTCCACATAAAAAACTCGTCCAATTCGAAATCTAATCTAGATGTAGTTTTGTGTCTCTATTATTCAAATTGTAAACTGGGAATAATTTGTGTTTCGATATACACGGAATAGTGATGTATTCGTTCGTTCTGTACGATTCAGATATAATGTATGGAATAAATTACCCGCGTCTTCATTTATCTTTCATCTACTCAGGTAAAACCGCACATACATTTTACAGCTAGGAAAAATACAGGCGACAGCTACAATACATGCATGTGAACTGTCAAAATACATACATTTTACAGTTAGCGATATGTATGTTTTCTGGCTGTTTTCTACCTTTTTCATAGCTTTTACCTGTTTCTTGCCTTTTCTTTGACTGTAACATACATTTTTTCTAGCATTTTTAAAACAATTTGCTGCCTTTTCTCTAGCAGTTATTAGGCTGTTTTCTACCCTTTCTTTTACTACTTGTTCTGTACTCAGGAATACTGCCAGCGAATAAACAACGATTTATTGACGTAAATATACATGAAATTTTAAATAAAAATCAAATGTGAACCAGCCAAGGAACAACAACAAACTATGGAACGATCATAGCAATAAATATCTAGCGATACAAATAAAAAACATTAGCAATTCTACTTCAATTTCTTCATTCCTTAATTCTTCATCCTTTGCACGTAATCGACCTCTCATCGCCTACAGTATACTTCATTCATTCTTTCTACTTAGCCAATCAATCAATAAAGTACCTTTCTATAATGTTGATGATCAGTAATTGTCTCATCCTCATTTTCCAATTGAATATGCTTTAATCTCTTTCTTTCCTCTCTTTCAAATGCCAGTTTTCCTTCAAGGTTCTTTATTATATCATCTGTTGATGTAGATTCCCTTCTTAATCTGAATTAATCAATCAATAATCCCTCATATCTACAGTACAACTTACAAGTTTGGCTTCAATCGATAATACTTCTCTTTAAATAATCTTCTCTTTCAATACCGTAATCCTCTCAGCTCCTTCTCTCATTACTCTAGCTGCCATATCTTGTGCATTTCGAAATGGTTCCTAAAAAGAAATAGATAAATTCTGATTAGAAAAAAACAAATTTGTAATCAATCAATCAACCAATACCTCTAGTATTGCAGTTCTTTCATGTTCATGTTCATCTAATTCTCTTCTCTACATATTTCTCAATATTTCATTCTATCTTGAGTATTTCTCAATTGAGTCATCAATGCATTACTCTACAACAAGTATAGTATATTCATCTCTTCTCAATCTAATCAATAATCTAGTCTATCATCGTTATATCTATCTCATTTTCCTTATGTGAGATCATACAGGGAAGCATTGCCGCTAGCGCTATAGCGGGAAGAACCCACCCGGTTTTGGCACCTGACCAACTCGATCTAGGAAAACATTCGCTCAAAATGAAAATGAATTAGCCAAAGTTCACTCAAACATGAAATTTTTGCATCCCACCCACCCGATTTTAATTTCCAGCGGCAAAGGTTGCCCAGGTATCGGTGAGATACTAATTATCTTCTAAATGTAATATTCTCGTAGAACAGATACTCATCATACTGCTTGAGACAATTCAACTACGGTTTAATTTGAAACAATATTTTTGCTAATCGATAAATCAATCAAAACCAACTTGATTCGGATCTGCTCAATTCACTTTATCATCTCTATTACTTCATCATCTTCTTCATTCATTCCATTCTTCTTCATCCTCAATTCATATTCACTATACCTTCTCTTGATTCAATTATACTAATCGATCACCTGTAATCAGACAACTATTTTATACGTGTCCGTATCCGACGGATGGCCAACTTGCGGCCGCAACTTGGCCGTCCGTCGGATAGTTATCCGACGGATGGCCAAATTGCGGCCGCAACTTGGCCGTCCGTCGGATAGTTATCCGACGGATGGCCAAATTGCGGGCAATAGCAAACTGAGTTAGTAATTGTTTTAAACACTCTGTTTTATTATTTTTTGCTCCGCACGGCGGCTCAATGATAGTAATTAAGAAGCTCTTGCCTGAGAAAGAAAGTATCGCAAACTGAGTGATGATAAGCAGTAAAACATCTAGGTTCTCCCAGCGCGAAAGTTGATTACGGTATATCTGGGCGCTCGCTTCTGACTAGACCTATCATCGAGTTTTACGATTCGCGAGTCATGCTGAGATGGCTTAGTGGATAGAGCTTTTGTTTAGCGATCCGAACCTCGTAGGTTCGAATTCCGCCCAGTGCAAATCAACTTTGCCGATTTTTCGTAATGCAAGAGCATTCAAGCCAAAGTTAAATGTAGGGATTTCTCTTAATTGAACCGCCGTGCTCCGAACTACTCTATTAATCCATTTAATTAGTCTATCGATTCAGTTGCTATCCAAGATCAGCAGAGTTCCTTTACTCCATTTTGCGGAATACGTCTTATTTCTTGTTTTGTCGTTGAACAAAAAAACAGTTACAGACAGAGTAGAGCGGACTCTAAGCCTAAGCTTACCTTAACTAAGGAACTCTGCTGAGTGCGAATAGTAACTGAATCGATAGAATGTTTAAATGAATCAGTAGAGTAGTGCGGACTCTAAGCCTAAGCTTACCTTAACTAAGGAACTCTGCTGAGTGCGAATAGTAACTGAATCGATAGAATGTTTAAATGAATTAATAGAGTAGTGCGGACTCTAAGCCTAAGCTTACCTTAACTAAAGGAACTCTGCTGAGTAAAGGATAATGAATTGCTCACGGGCAGGGATGTGCATTTTTCGTTTTTTCGATTTCTTTCAATTTTTCGAATTTTCTCGAAAAACTTTTTCGACGAAAAATTCGAAAAAATCGAAGAAAAAAAATGCTTTTACATAAAAAGCACAAAATTTCAAAAATTAATCGTTATTAGCGACTTTTTTGAAAAATTTTGAAACAAAAATTACAATTTTTGTTGAGCAAAAATATTTTTTCATGAAAGCGGATTCAATTAAGAATCACACAGTTGCAATTCTTGCGTTATCATTATATCGATAGTAAAAAAAAATTCTAAAGAGAATAAAACGTGATATGTGCTCTCTGCGCTTCTCTAAGGGTGTTTCTCCGGCGCTACCGGGCACACTATCCCAAGTATGGCTGTAACAGCGCATAAATAGCCTTCTTGTAAAATAATTCTGAACTCTTTCAATGACTATTTTGTCGTGCTTTTAGAACGGATTAAAAACAGTTGGATATAATGTTTTTTTCGAATGAAGGCTATAAAATGATGATAGAACAATGAAAATGAAGTTGAGGAAGTTTGTAAAAATCAGCAAAAGAATAATGACAGAAACGGGGGTTGAACCAGGGGGGACAGGGCTGCCAGCCTGTCGCGCTACCGGTTGAGCCGTCGAGGAAGTTGGACACACTACTTTGCATCTCGTAGGGTATTTTGGCGGTGCGCCGTTATCGATCGAAATTATCGATTACTATGAAGCTTTTGAAAACAGTTAACTGAATCGATACACTAATTAAATAGATCGATAGAGTAGCACGGATCCTAAGCCTAAACAAACCTTAACTAAAGGAACTCTGCTGATTTTGGATAGTAACTGAATCGATAGACTAATTAAATGTATTAATAAAGTAGTTCGGTGCAAGAAATAAGAAGACAATGTGTTTAAAATTATTACTAAGTCAGTTTGCAATTGCCCGCAATTTGGCCATCCGTCGGATAACTATCCGACGGACGGCCAAGTTGCGGCCGCAAGTTGGCCATCCGTCCGTTACGGACACCTGATTTTGGGGGAAATCAGGTGGGTCTTGCCGCTAGCGACAATGCCGCCCATGTATGCGCACAGCCTTCCCTCCTTTCTCCAAGTATTAATAGATAATTTATAAAATGAAACTAGATTATCAATTGATAATAAAATGCGAGTGTGCAGCCACTTACTTGTTCTTTCAATTCTCTATTTTACGATAGTGAGCGAGATACGATGGCTCAATCATTCTGTAGTCCTTTGATTATCAATTGGATCGATTCAACTGAATGTTCATAGTTGAGTATTGGATACTACGGCAACACGAAATATTTAAACAGAAAAAGAATACCTTTCTTTCGCTGGGAAAGAAGCAAGATTTGTATCCGACGATGCCTCCTGATGTTACCCTGTGGAACGTATAGACAATCACGGCAATTTAACGTTGAATAACAAATAAACCTTAGAAAATAAATAAAAATTAATTTTTGAGAGACAGCGAACGCACCGCGTGAGGCAATAGCCGCATCGCGTCCAGACAGTTGCAAGCTGTGTCACATATATGATTTCAAACTTTTTCCTAACTTTTTTGTAAAAAAGGCAGAAAAAAGATGACAAAAAGTTATGATGTCTAGCAATCTCTAACAGTTTTGTAGCTTTTAGCTGTAAAATGCATTTTTCCTAGCTGTTTCCTAACATTTAACTGTTTCCTAGCTGTAAAATGTATGCGTGGTGTTCATATGTCTAACAATTGCTAGCTTTTTTGTAGCTTTTAGCTGTGAAATGCATTTTTCCTACCTGTTTCCCAACATTTAACTATTTCTTAGCTGTAAAATGTATGCTTGGCATTCATATGTCTAACAATTACTAGCAATTTTGTACCTTTTAGCTGTAAAATGCATTTTTCTCGCCTGTATTTTAACATTTAGCTTTTTCCTAGCTGTAAAATGTATGTGCGGTTTTACCTGAGTAGTGCATATTTCTATCTTAATCTCTAAACGAATGGACTTTTCCTTCAATTTAAATTTCCGCTTTGTTGAATTCATTTTTTCCTTTGTTTCATTAATTTTTTATATACAGTCTAGGCTAAATGCTTATTAAATCAATCAATACGCCCACAAATTGAAGATCTTTTGATTATTTCTAATTATTTTGTGTATGTTCTGTAAAGAATAACAAAATAGAGAATATCTCTATATATTGTGTGTTTGCTGTTTAGTTTAAAATAAAATAATCATTTTAACACATAGACTAATTCGATATGCTTTAGGGATGTTTTAACCCTATGATAGATTATATCTATCTGTCTATTGACTGGTTATGATGCAAGAGTGAATAGATAGAATAGAATGGAAGTGTAAGCCTCTGTCAAGGTGATCCTTTATACTATATCATATACATGAATTCTATCCAAGTGCTTTGAGAAGGGCTGCATATCCATAAGGAATACATCTACAGTCATGAGTAGTTAGAGCTGTTGTCGTTGCAAAGTCACGACAACCACCCTATAAAGATCAAAGATCAATTTGAATACGATGAGATGAATGAGTAGTAATAACCTTGCATAAACCAAGTCCATCAGTACATCTTAATTGAATTGGATCCCATCCACATCCATTTGTCTATAATTTATTGATTGATATGATATGATTATATCGATTACAGTATACCAGAAAGTTTTCCTTATCATTTACAAGAGATAAGAATGCAGCATGATCTAATACCATTGGATTCGTTCCACTATGCACATCATAACCTACATTGTATTGATTGATTTATATTTTATTGATTCAGATATTTTCTTACTCAATGGAGTTTGTTGCATTCCTTGATAAGGTTGATACATTTGATTGAATGGATTAATATTTGGTCCATAATTCGGATATCCTTGATATGTTCCCATTCCCATACCATTCATACCATATTGATATGATGATTGAGTTCCAAAATGTGTTAAACCATAAGGATATCCTGGATATGAAGCAACGAAAGGATTTCCACCGTATGGAGAGTACGGCAGGTTACCATAATCTGAATGGATTCGTATATCGATTAATAGAGAAAGAATAAAGTAAACCTGGATAGAATGGAGGCAGAATGGGTTGAGCTGAGATATATTCAATAAATTTGAGAATAACAATAAGTATGAACATGGTATGAAGATGTATGTATGAATGAGTATTGAGGACAATCTTCAATGAATTATCCCCTTCTCCTTTTCCTCTTTAAGAAGGAGGTTACTCTCTATATTCATCCTATTCTATACTCTTGAGTTTCATGTCCCAATTCAGTTATGAACACTTGAAGATCTTTTCATTGACCAAATAATTCTTAAACAGATGTAAAGTGAGTCTCCATTTTTAATCTAAAAATGTAAAAATAATAAATTTTGGCAATGTTTTAACTCTGGTTTCGCACTCAGGTAAAACCGCACATACATTTTACAGCTAGGAAAAAGCTAAATGTTAAAATACAGGCGAGAAAAATGCATTTTACAGCTAAAAGGTACAAAATTGCTAGTAATTGTTAGACATATGAATGCCAAGCATACATTTTACAGCTAAGAAATAGTTAAATGTTGGGAAACAGGTAGGAAAAATGCATTTCACAGCTAAAAGCTACAAAAAAGCTAGCAATTGTTAGACATATGAACACCACGCATACATTTTACAGCTAGGAAACAGTTAAATGTTAGGAAACAGCTAGGAAAAATGCATTTTACAGCTAAAAGCTACAAAACTGTTAGAGATTGCTAGACATCATAACTTTTTGTCATCTTTTTTCTGCCTTTTTTACAAAAAAGTTAGGAAAAAGTTTGAAATCATATATGTGACACAGCTTGCAACTGTCTGGACGCGATGCGGCTATTGCCTCACGCGGTGCGTTCGCTGTCTCTCAAAAATTAATTTTTATTTATTTTCTAAGGTTTATTTGTTATTCAACGTTAAATTGCCGTGATTGTCTATACGTTCCACAGGGTAACATCAGGAGGCATCGTCGGATACAAATCTTGCTTCTTTCCCAGCGAAAGAAAGGTATTCTTTTTCTGTTTAAATATTTCGTGTTGCCGTAGTATCCAATACTCAACTATGAACATTCAGTTGAATCGATCCAATTGATAATCAAAGGACTACAGAATGATTGAGCCATCGTATCTCGCTCACTATCGTAAAATAGAGAATTGAAAGAACAAGTAAGTGGCTGCACACTCGCATTTTATTATCAATTGATAATCTAGTTTCATTTTATAAATTATCTATTAATACTTGGAGAAAGGAGGGAAGGCTGTGCGCATACATGGGCGGCATTGTCGCTAGCGGCAAGACCCACCTGATTTCCCCCAAAATCAGGTGTCCGTAACGGACGGATGGCCAACTTGCGGCCGCAACTTGGCCGTCCGTCGGATAGTTATCCGACGGATGGCCAAATTGCGGGCAATTGCAAACTGACTTAGTAATAATTTTAAACACATTGTCTTCTTATTTCTTGCACCGAACTACTTTATTAATACATTTAATTAGTCTATCGATTCAGTTACTATCCAAAATCAGCAGAGTTCCTTTAGTTAAGGTTTGTTTAGGCTTAGGATCCGTGCTACTCTATCGATCTATTTAATTAGTGTATCGATTCAGTTAACTGTTTTCAAAAGCTTCATAGTAATCGATAATTTCGATCGATAACGGCGCACCGCCAAAATACCCTACGAGATGCAAAGTAGTGTGTCCAACTTCCTCGACGGCTCAACCGGTAGCGCGACAGGCTGGCAGCCCTGTCCCCCCTGGTTCAACCCCCGTTTCTGTCATTATTCTTTTGCTGATTTTTACAAACTTCCTCAACTTCATTTTCATTGTTCTATCATCATTTTATAGCCTTCATTCGAAAAAAACATTATATCCAACTGTTTTTAATCCGTTCTAAAAGCACGACAAAATAGTCATTGAAAGAGTTCAGAATTATTTTACAAGAAGGCTATTTATGCGCTGTTACAGCCATACTTGGGATAGTGTGCCCGGTAGCGCCGGAGAAACACCCTTAGAGAAGCGCAGAGAGCACATATCACGTTTTATTCTCTTTAGAATTTTTTTTTACTATCGATATAATGATAACGCAAGAATTGCAACTGTGTGATTCTTAATTGAATCCGCTTTCATGAAAAAATATTTTTGCTCAACAAAAATTGTAATTTTTGTTTCAAAATTTTTCAAAAAAGTCGCTAATAACGATTAATTTTTGAAATTTTGTGCTTTTTATGTAAAAGCATTTTTTTTCTTCGATTTTTTCGAATTTTTCGTCGAAAAAGTTTTTCGAGAAAATTCGAAAAATTGAAAGAAATCGAAAAAACGAAAAATGCACATCCCTGCCCGTGAGCAATTCATTATCCTTTACTCAGCAGAGTTCCTTTAGTTAAGGTAAGCTTAGGCTTAGAGTCCGCACTACTCTATTAATTCATTTAAACATTCTATCGATTCAGTTACTATTCGCACTCAGCAGAGTTCCTTAGTTAAGGTAAGCTTAGGCTTAGAGTCCGCACTACTCTACTGATTCATTTAAACATTCTATCGATTCAGTTACTATTCGCACTCAGCAGAGTTCCTTAGTTAAGGTAAGCTTAGGCTTAGAGTCCGCTCTACTCTGTCTGTAACTGTTTTTTTGTTCAACGACAAAACAAGAAATAAGACGTATTCCGCAAAATGGAGTAAAGGAACTCTGCTGATCTTGGATAGCAACTGAATCGATAGACTAATTAAATGGATTAATAGAGTAGTTCGGAGCACGGCGGTTCAATTAAGAGAAATCCCTACATTTAACTTTGGCTTGAATGCTCTTGCATTACGAAAAATCGGCAAAGTTGATTTGCACTGGGCGGAATTCGAACCTACGAGGTTCGGATCGCTAAACAAAAGCTCTATCCACTAAGCCATCTCAGCATGACTCGCGAATCGTAAAACTCGATGATAGGTCTAGTCAGAAGCGAGCGCCCAGATATACCGTAATCAACTTTCGCGCTGGGAGAACCTAGATGTTTTACTGCTTATCATCACTCAGTTTGCGATACTTTCTTTCTCAGGCAAGAGCTTCTTAATTACTATCATTGAGCCGCCGTGCGGAGCAAAAAATAATAAAACAGAGTGTTTAAAACAATTACTAACTCAGTTTGCTATTGCCCGCAATTTGGCCATCCGTCGGATAACTATCCGACGGACGGCCAAGTTGCGGCCGCAATTTGGCCATCCGTCGGATAACTATCCGACGGACGGCCAAGTTGCGGCCGCAAGTTGGCCATCCGTCGGATACGGACACGTATAAAATAGTTGTCTGATTACAGGTGATCGATTAGTATAATTGAATCAAGAGAAGGTATAGTGAATATGAATTGAGGATGAAGAAGAATGGAATGAATGAAGAAGATGATGAAGTAATAGAGATGATAAAGTGAATTGAGCAGATCCGAATCAAGTTGGTTTTGATTGATTTATCGATTAGCAAAAATATTGTTTCAAATTAAACCGTAGTTGAATTGTCTCAAGCAGTATGATGAGTATCTGTTCTACGAGAATATTACATTTAGAAGATAATTAGTATCTCACCGATACCTGGGCAACCTTTGCCGCTGGAAATTAAAATCGGGTGGGTGGGATGCAAAAATTTCATGTTTGAGTGAACTTTGGCTAATTCATTTTCATTTTGAGCGAATGTTTTCCTAGATCGAGTTGGTCAGGTGCCAAAACCGGGTGGGTTCTTCCCGCTATAGCGCTAGCGGCAATGCTTCCCTGTATGATCTCACATAAGGAAAATGAGATAGATATAACGATGATAGACTAGATTATTGATTAGATTGAGAAGAGATGAATATACTATACTTGTTGTAGAGTAATGCATTGATGACTCAATTGAGAAATACTCAAGATAGAATGAAATATTGAGAAATATGTAGAGAAGAGAATTAGATGAACATGAACATGAAAGAACTGCAATACTAGAGGTATTGGTTGATTGATTGATTACAAATTTGTTTTTTTCTAATCAGAATTTATCTATTTCTTTTTAGGAACCATTTCGAAATGCACAAGATATGGCAGCTAGAGTAATGAGAGAAGGAGCTGAGAGGATTACGGTATTGAAAGAGAAGATTATTTAAAGAGAAGTATTATCGATTGAAGCCAAACTTGTAAGTTGTACTGTAGATATGAGGGATTATTGATTGATTAATTCAGATTAAGAAGGGAATCTACATCAACAGATGATATAATAAAGAACCTTGAAGGAAAACTGGCATTTGAAAGAGAGGAAAGAAAGAGATTAAAGCATATTCAATTGGAAAATGAGGATGAGACAATTACTGATCATCAACATTATAGAAAGGTACTTTATTGATTGATTGGCTAAGTAGAAAGAATGAATGAAGTATACTGTAGGCGATGAGAGGTCGATTACGTGCAAAGGATGAAGAATTAAGGAATGAAGAAATTGAAGTAGAATTGCTAATGTTTTTTATTTGTATCGCTAGATATTTATTGCTATGATCGTTCCATAGTTTGTTGTTGTTCCTTGGCTGGTTCACATTTGATTTTTATTTAAAATTTCATGTATATTTACGTCAATAAATCGTTGTTTATTCGCTGGCAGTATTCCTGAGTACAGAACAAGTAGTAAAAGAAAGGGTAGAAAACAGCCTAATAACTGCTAGAGAAAAGGCAGCAAATTGTTTTAAAAATGCTAGAAAAAATGTATGTTACAGTCAAAGAAAAGGCAAGAAACAGGTAAAAGCTATGAAAAAGGTAGAAAACAGCCAGAAAACATACATATCGCTAACTGTAAAATGTATGTATTTTGACAGTTCACATGCATGTATTGTAGCTGTCGCCTGTATTTTTCCTAGCTGTAAAATGTATGTGCGGTTTTACCTGAGACTTTCCCATGTACTTCATCAAAGAAGATATGCTGGTCTCTTGTTTTGACCATGGTAGGGATTGAACCTGAGACTTTATTATTGAGAATGGAATAGACTAGACTATCTCTAAGGAGGATTGTTCATTGAAAGAGTACAAAAAGAGAATAGAGTACAATACTCTCAGGGATGGGTAATCAGTCTCTCTATAGAAATGACTCAGTCATTCTCCATTATCCTACCACAATCTCACAGAAGCTCTCACTTCCCCTCACCCTCTCCTCCCTCCCCTCGCCCCTCTCCTCCCCTCCCCTCGTCTTTCTCCTCCCTCACCCCGTCAACTCTCCTCCTCTCTGTCTACATCTCACTTATCCATCCAGTCTTGCCATCTACAGCCTATATAATAGTAGTCCCCTCTAACACTTTCCCTTTCAATCATGATCTACAATACAATTCTACTTCTATCACTAGCTCTTCCATTTATCACAGCTCAATTCGGTCCACCAAGGTACTCATTTTAATTTATCATTCTTGTATATCGGGCGTCCCCATAGCGTCATTAATTGTAATAATATATAATTATAGAATGGGCCGAATGCCTTCTAGTATGGGAGGTATGGGTGGACTTGGATCACCATACGGCATGGGAGGAATGGGATCTCCATATGGTATGGGATCACTTGGAGGAATGGGTAAGTATTACAGTAATCAATAATGATGATTACCGTAATCTATTGAGGAGGATACGGTGGAGGAATGGGAATGGGAGGTATGGATCCATTGATGGGATTGATGGGAGGAGGAGGAATGAATGGTATGGGAAGTTCTTCATCATCATATGGAATGCCTGGTATGATTAATCTTAATCAATATATATCGTTGTTCATATAATATGTAGATGTATCAGGTCTATCTCGTATGCCATCTCCTATTCATGCAGTTAATACATTCCCTTTATCATCCTCAGGCGGATTTCCTCCATCATCTCCATTCTCTCCATATGGATCAGGAATGGGTATGAATTCACCCATGGGAATGGGATCTCCCATGGGTATGGGTATGGGTTCACCAATGGGATTAGGTTCATCTATGGGATTAGGTTCCTCTATGGGGTTAGGTTCGTCTTCAATGGGATTAGGTTCATCTTATATACCTGGTTTAGGCCCATATGGAAAGAAGTAATCGATATTGTTTCTTTTAATATTATAATCATTTCTGTACCATATTGTTGATCGTTTAGTTGTCTTTCAACTTTGTACAATATCTTTTAATCTTATTTGCAATAAATAATATGTTTCGTCCATCCATTATTCATTCTTTTTCTTCATTTCAACGGTTGGTTCTGTATGGCCCAATCGTCTAATGCAACTGAGTATCAAGTAAGTATCTACCGTATTCTACACTATACAGTAACCATGCCTCTCCATCTACCGTAATCTTGTTAGGTCTCGGAAATAGATCATGTATTATTGAAAGAAGTGAAGAAAGTGGCACGAGAAGCGGCAAAGGAGAAGATAACAAAGGGACAAATGGCTCAAAGAATCAAAACATTCTTAGATGAGGTATACTGTAAGTGTAGATTGATCTTTGATCTTTTATGATTATAGAAAGATGGTGGTGAATCTGTATGGAGTTGTATAGTAGGTGGACAATTCGGAGGAGTTATCACATATCAATCAGGATATATTGCTTCTTTCTTTCAAGGAGAAATTGCTATTATGATATTTAGACCGTAAATGATACTCTTTCACCCATCTATCCCATCTATTTCATTCAATCATTTCTCTAATCAAATTGCAATAAAGATAGAAATAGTTGGAAAACAATTCATTAACTATCAACAAAAAACAAAAACATAACAATAAATCAATCAATAATATTTCCTATTCATACCGTATTCTTTCATTCATTCATTCTTCTTCTTCTTTTCCTTCTTATCTTTCTTCACAATTCCAGTACCATCTGCTTCATCTACAAAATATATGAGTACAACATTTGTGAATAATTAAAAGTTCAAACTAATTCAAGTCGAATAATAGATGAACGAACCTTCAACAAAATTCGTTATCTTCCTCTTTTTCTTCTTCTTCGTCATTTCTATCTCATTTTTATCATCTTAACAATGAGAAGGTTATGTCATGTCATTCATAGTTTACAGTTTAAAATATAACAGAACATAACTAACTGTCGCATAATTCTTCATCCATTTTCTTCTTCTTTTTCTTCTTTCTTGATTCTTCGCCTATACCATCATTATATTCAACTAAATAATAAACTCATTTACAAATAAATCAATACATGAAATTAAAAATATTAATATATGTACAAGTATAGGTTGCATGCACTTTAAAACGCATTCTCCCTAACAGCGAAGGGGCGGTGGTGGGGGCAGGCACAATGTTTCAAAATCATCCTAGGCGACTCATATTTGATGGTTGGAGTCCCTAGGGGCGGTATACGCTTCGGACAAAAAATTGACCCCAATTATCGATTTTTGATCTACAAAAAGTCGAAAAATTAAAATGTGATTTCCATTGCATGTTATATACCATTCGATAGAGGATTCAAAGTTATACAAGAATACCAAGTTTCATAAATTTTCATAACTCAGTGTTCGAGAAATATCCGATTTTCCAATTTTTGACTTGATTTTTTTGTTTTGATCTCATGGCTTACCATGTTACCATCATTTCCCATTCCTGGATTTTTGATATGTTGTGTAAAAATGGATGCGCTATCCGAATATCACACTTATTTGGACCAGCTACAAACCGCTCATAGTGATATCATGCGACAAACGCCTCACTTTTAGCGCCCGAACGCCGACGCAGGTTCGAATCCCGGCACAGACATAAACTTTTGCAAAATTTTTTTCGCTTCAAATTTGACTCTAAATTATATTTTCATGTGTTTTATCGTCTTTTCACTAATTTATTGTACGAAATGACCACTGGCATTACCACAAATACTAAAAAAGTCTTATAACTGATACAGTATCGGAAAAAAAGTCATGGGACGAACGAAAATAACGGTTTTTCGTCAGTGATACTTCTTTTAAATGTCTTTTTTGTTATTATCTGTTAAAAGAAGATAAATATACATTGAAACTCGCTAAACATCTCAAAATGTTTGAAAAATTGTAGACAAAGATCAAAGATCAAAGTACAATGATCAGAGACCAAGGTTCAGCAATAGAGTGAAAACTTTTGTGAGCATCTCTAGCATATATAATAGCTGTAAAAAGAGATTTCATCATAAGAGGCGCAGGGAGGGGAGCTGCGAGGGAGAGAAAGAGCAAGTTTAAGCGTACCCGCTGTAACCGAGTAGACCTCAGCAGAACGTTTGCTATGGGTCTGAAAGGAATTTGAACAAAACAAAAAAAGGGAAATAAATATATGATACATTACAAAGATACCTGATGAGAAGCCATAATTTTAAGAGACCTACCCTTTGAGCGGTAGGATCTCAAAATCACATGAAAGGATTGGAACCAGAGAAATTTGAGTTAAAAGTTGTTGAGAAGATTGGAAAGATGCAATGTGTGACGGACAGACAGACACTCAGACATACGTGCCTTATCATTTTATAAAATGAAGGAACAGCACTCGCAATTAGCATTATTTTGGCCCTTAAAGTTTTCAAGCTCAAATTTGCAACCCATCTGCAGGTTGAAATCGGAGCCATAGCCATTCCGAAATTTCCTAGTGGTTTCCTCCACTCTCACTATGTTTCAGAAGAACAGGGCTTTTTCACTAAAGAAGTATAAGTTGTCAAAACTGTGCGTAGATTGCGTCAATATTACACAACAGTTAACAAAGTTACACCAACACATCATGCTTGAATTCATTGATGAGTTGCGTACATTGACACAAAATATCAGCCTAATTGCTTTCCTGAATCAAAAATAACAACAAAACAAAATGAAAAAGCGTTCCATGTCTTTCTTTGTCGACACTCTATTAGTTCTAAGATTTCTGATAATGTTTATGGTTATTTCGTGCAATGAATCAGTGAAAACACACAGATGAAACTATAAATACAAGTTACACAAGTTTTTACTCTATTGCTGAACTTTGGTCTCTGATCATTGTACTTTGATCTTTGATTTTTGTCTACAATTTTTCAAACATTTTGAGATGTTTAGCGAGTTTCAATGTATATTTATCTTCTTTTAACAGATAATAACAAAAAAGACATTTTAAAAGAAGTATCACTGACGAAAAACCGTTATTTTCGTTCGTCCCATGACTTTTTTCCGATACTGTATCAGTTATAAGATTTTTTAGTATTTGTGGTAATGCCTGTGGTCATTTCGTACAATAAATTAGTGAAAAGACGATAAAACATATGAAAATATAATTTAGAGTCAAATTTGAGGCGAAAAAAATTTTGCAAAAGTTTATGTCTGTGCCGGGATTCGAACCTGCGTCGGCGTTCGGGCGCTAAAAGTGAGGCGTTTGTCGCATGATATCACTATGAGCGGTTTGTAGCTGGTCCAAATAAGTGTGATATTCGGATAGCGCATCCATTTTTACACAACATATCAAAAATCCAGGAATGGGAAATGATGGTAACATGGTAAGCCATGAGATCAAAACAAAAAAATCAAGTCAAAAATTGGAAAATCGGATATTTCTCCAACACTGAGTTATGAAAATTTATGAAACTTGGTATTCTTGTATAACTTTGAATCCTCTATCGAATGGTATATAATATGCCATGGAAATCACATTTTGATTTTTCGACTTTTGGTAGATCAAAAATCGATAATTGGGGTCAATTTTTTGTCCGAAGAGGGACTACAACCATCAAATATGAGTCGCCTAGGATGATTTTGAAACATTGTGCCATACCCTCACCGCTCTTATGGAGAACGCGTTTTAAATTCAAATTTAAAAAAAATATATAGGATAACTAATTATGTTATTTCGTTTTATATGTTTTATTACGTTTTTAATGCATATGGTGTTACGACCGCTACGTCTAAATAAATCAATAAATGTCAAACCATGATTCTGTTCAACATCGTTATCTTCCTCTATATTTCTCTTCCTCTTCCTCTTCTTTCTTATCTCTTCATCATTAACAATATGGTCTATTTCATTTTCTTTATCCATACTATTCATATCATCTATTGAATCACTAATATAATCAATAATAACAATCAATATCATACCATTCATCTCTTCATTCATTCCTATTTCTTCATCATCTTTATTATCATTAACTCTATCATTAGAAGAACTCACATCTCAATTATATAAAGATATAATAAAAAGTTATTGATGATAAATAATACCAGGTTTATTATCCGATTGAGAAAAGGAGGGGGAAACAATTTCATTCTCTTCTTCATATATCGTATCTCGTTCTATAATCAATCAATATATATATATATCGATAGATAAATCATAGATAGAATGAACTAACTTCCATAATCTTGAATAATATGAATTGATAATGGAACATCTTCATCAATTCCATTTGATAATGAAGATTCTCTCAACTGCAAATAGATATTATATTATAAGTTATATTGTTAAATCAATAATCAACAAACCATATCTTCAATATGCATTCTATTTAGATGAATAATATTTCTGAAATCAGATCCACGGACTAAATTATTTCCAAGAGAAGTCTTAGACTGAAATACAAATTGAATGAATAGATAAAGAAAGTCATAGGTCATACTAGATATTCTATTGATTTAGATGAAAGATCTGACACATTGAAATATCCTTCCCTCTCAGCAATCAATAGAACCTCAAGTACAAATATTAGAAATGAGATATTGATCTTTGATCTTTTAATGGATTGAGTTATATCATACACTATATAATATCATAATACATACACACTGTAATATCATAAGTCTTGATGGAATTCTTGCACAAGCTGTCTTCAGACGAACATTTACAGATCCTTTTCGAACAACATTTCGTCCAATTATAATCTATCAATCAATATAATCAATGAATATGATTAAGAAGATTGAATACATACTGTAGCAGGAGGAAGAAGAATCAATGAACGAATAATACATTCAGTCATCTCTGAAAAGAGATCAAATATTAATCGATTCTACTACTCTACAGTATACCTATCTTGCTTAGTTTACTAGAGAAACGAAGAAGCGACGAGTTACTGTATCATTATCTTACAATCAATCAATAATTCAATCAATTGCATACACTTCATATTTGGTAAAGAAGAAACGACATAAATAAGTTTGAGGATCAATCATTCCTGTGTAATATCCAGAGAAAAAAGATAATTCAGATAATATTCTATAATTAATTCATTATTATTATAAATACTCTATCATTCATTATTCACTTCCTCTTGAATCTTCGATGAATCTTTCTTGTCTTATTCGTGTCTGGATTACTCATCTAAATGAATTCATTAGTAATTTAAAGGATACTGTATGATACAGTATACCTCATTGAGTGTATCAAATCAATAACTTTCCGGCTTTATATAAAAGATAACAAGTAAATGGAGGATTACCAAATGTAGTCTGTAATTGGTGAAGACACTATATGAATAATCATTCATCTTACTCACAGTAAACAATTCTATATTATGTTCCAATTTATTTTCTTCACATAGTTCCAATGTATTTCTCAATTCCTTAACAATGACATTCCTGAATGAATCAATCAATAATCTTAATAATATAATGAATGAATAGATCTACCAAGCATCTTTTATCGATCGCCTTCCATGTCTCAGTGTCCACATCAATTTATACCATTTCAACTATAAATATTAATCTCCATATACAATATTATATATTGTTAACTTACATGACTCTTCCAATCAAATTCTTCATCCATAATACATTGAATGAAGTCAAGATCAGGATACTCATTCTTCATTTGCATATAGATTGTATCTGAAATATATCATCTAGTACTACTCACATACTTCTACATAAATGTATTCAGAAGTAATTTAAAAAAATGAATAGGTATATGTGTATAATTTGATTTAAAATAATATACATACCATATAGTTTCCTCCATTTGTCGAATGGAAGTTCATCAATTGAGAGATTACGCAATACGAGAAATCTATTAATGATAAATAAAATAAAAAGAATAATACGAATATATATGTATACCTATCAGCGACAATTTGAGAAGGAATATTAAGTATATGAGATCCAACAAATGAATTACCCTTACTTTGTTTGAATGATTTCCATAACTATTAAAAAAATATTATTTTATGTGAGGATATCAATATTCTTACAGTTTTAACTTCTTCATCAGTGAAAATTCTAGTATAATACCGTTCATATTTCAGATTATTTGGGCTGGAATTTTAAATTAGCAAGATTCATAAATTGAACTAACCCTGTTCTTCTATTCCTCCTCCACAATTGCATATTTCTCATTAAATATCCGATGAAATCGAGTTGCCACCTGTCTTCCAGTTCTGTTTAGTAGGCCATCACCTTTAACAGAGCGTAGACTTAGTCAAATGATAAGATTAGATCAGAAACATACACATTCGAGGCCAGAAGTTACAATTCATGGCTCGTGAAAGACATTCTTTAACACGACCTGTATCTGATTTAAGACCAAAACCAGCGAACATTCGAGGTGTTTCATCTGATATTCAACTGGATACATTGATTTATTCAATATACAAAACCTTCTTTAACTTCTAAATCAATCTTGAGCAACTCCCAATTTCGTCTTAAAATTGCATCTTCATCTTCAGAAAACTTTCCCTCTTTGATGACAATACCTATTAATGAGAAGATAGTATGGTAACATGTAAATGAGTTTACCTGCTTCTTTAAGGGGCTCGAAAAGGGCCTTCGCAGTTTCATTCCTCAATCTCCCGGAATGATGTATCCATCGCAAATTTTTATCTAGTAGTACATGAATGAGATGACCGGGTACATCAGAAGGATTTATCATTCACCTTCAATAACAAATTGGAAGAAGAGAAAAGAATAGAAAGAAATGAAAAAAGGTTCCCGCCAAAAGAAAAAAATATTTTAGAAATGAAGTTTGACATTTATCACTTACAGTATGCCGAATATTATGCTCAGTTCGCGATTCGTTTGTTCTTTGATCTTTCGGTGCATTTGAGAGTAATTTATGTTATTTTAAAGATTAATTTATTACGAAAAAAAAAAAAACAAATTCGATTAAAAGGAAACGAGATCAATTTGAATGAACGGTGAAAGTGACAATGGGAAATTATTCTTCTAAATTCAAAATGGGAATGTGATCGATACAATGATACCCGTTTTTTCATAAACATTATGGTATAATCTATTGTACATTTCCCGCTACAAGTGCTTGGACATTGATCAAAGGTTGAACACATTTACAATTGTGAACGAATATGTTTCCAAAGTCATGACATTGTATACACCATCCGATATTGAAGACATCCTGAAAGAGGATTTTATGTAATTTGCACTTATTTCATCATAAAAAGAGGACTGACCTTACAACTATTAGATATAATATCCCATCCACATCCTAATTGTTCCAATGAAGCATTCGGTGCTTGACTATTGATTACTGTAGGAGGTGGAGGAAGAATGGCTTGTTGAGGAAGGGGTGGAGGAGGTTGATTATTGATTAACCCTTGAGGTGGTACTTGATTTCCAAGTATTACTTGAGGTTGAGAGGTGTTAATTAACCCTTGAGGAATAGATTGATTTGGAATTAGACCATTTTGAATGGATGGAGGATTAATAAAAGATTGTGGAGATGAAGAAGGATTAGGTTGTAATCCTTGTGGTATAGTATTGATTGATGATTGTTGTTGAGGAAGTAAAGGAGGAGGAATACTTCCTATGAACTGTCCCTGATATACGGTATAGCATTACTGTATCTATTGAATATCGATTACCTGTTGAGGAATAGATGGAGTTGGAACAATCAATGGAGGAGGATGACGAATCAATGAACCAACTTGAGATTGTACCATTGGATGAGGATGGACTCTTAAAGTGAAATATTAGATTACGGTAACTATATCTTAATACCGTATAGGATTATGTTGAGGTGAAGCCATTGGTGATTGTTGAAGAGAAGAAGGTAATCGTTTAGATGTTGAAGGAGGAGATAAAGATGTTGAATGAGAAGGAGATGAAGGAATAATATGAGAATTATTGATTGATGGAGAAGAAGAAGGTTGATGAGGAATATTGATTGATGGAGGATGAATCTTCTTATTATTCTTTTTAGGTATGGGAGTTGTCTTCATAACATCAATATCATTGAAGATACGTACTTTCATCTGGAATTAGATACTGTATTTGAATGTTATTGATTGATTGTATACCGTAGTTCTTTCAAGAGATTTAGCAACAGAAGCAGCTTCAATCATAATTTGTTCATCACTGAATAATTTATCTCTATGATGTCTCTTAGGATCATATACAGGAGGAGCTGATATATTGGTCTCTTCTCAAATTAAATCAATCAATAATATCTATAAATAATCAATATCTTGCCTTTCGGAGGTATCCGATGTGTAGGGAATGCATGAACTTTACTTGTAAATCGACCAGATGCTCTAGATAATTGTTGATTATCACCTAGAAGTAATCAGTTCATGATAGATGATTATGGTGATCATACCGTAATAATATATACTTCTAGGAAGTGTTTTTGGTTGTGTTAATCGAATGTCTGGTTCATTCATTTGACTATTCCTCTCGATCATTCTGTCAAAGGGAACATGGATGAAAACTTGATCTATGAAGCAGAGGTAGAAAAGGAGAGGTAGGGGTTGAAGGAGAGATAGAGGTAGAAGAAGAGGTAGAAGGAGGGGTAGAAGGAGGGGTAGAAGTACTAAAATGAGATGTATAATGGATAAAATATTCTAACCCTTGTAGATCTCTTCCTTGGTGTTCCTATAAATCTCGATTGAACTCGTAAAGAAGATAATGATCTCTCATCCATTATACCATCATTATCATATCGTCCAGATTCAATCAAAGTAAGAGGAGATAAAGAATATGATAGAGAAGGAATGAATATAAAGAGGACTAATGTCCTTCCATTCAACCAATTCATTCAATCACTGAAATATCGATTGATTCTATGGATAAAGGATGAAATAGGGGAGGATCCTAGAGAGGTAGATGGAGAGGGAGAGGGAGAGGGAGAGGGAGAGGGAGAGGGGAGAGGGAGAGGGGAGAGGGGAGAGGGAGAGGGAGAGGGAGAGGGAGAGAGAGAGGGAGAGGGACATAGATAGATTGAATTGAATGAAATGTATCTGTATGAATAAAGAAGTGAGAATGGAAGAATAAGTGTATGGAGTGGTATAGAGTTGAGAGATCTAAGAATGTCATTCATATGATGAAAGAAGATGAAAGTGATATCATATGGAATAACCTCTAGATACAATGGATTAGATTAGAAAAGAAATGCTAAGATGATAAATTGATTATAGAAGATAAGATAATGAATGGCAGATGGAAGAAAAAGAATGAAGTTTCTATCTCGATAAGTGAAAGTATGGAGACAAATCCATAGAGAATGAAGCAAGTTTGAAAAGATTGAGAATAGAGAATAGAGAAGAAGGAGAAGAAAGACAGAGATACACTATATCTACACTTTCTCTTTTTTGTATTTCTTTCAATTTAAGAGTCTTGTTCACATTACTTCAAGATGTTTCTTAATAATGAATTACTGTATTGACTATATTATACTACAATGTAGTATTCATACTATACTACATATTGGATATTGATTCTATTGTTAACATCACATAAATTGTTCCATATTGTGCATAGATAGTGTCGTAATGGAGATCGATGTATTCCTCGTCTTGTCACTCTTAAATGTAGTTTGTAGGTACATTGAGTGATAGTAATGGGTTCATCCATTCTCATCTATTCCATTTTCTATTCTATTCTCCATTATGTCCTCATCTCCAGTTAAGGCTTATCGTCTCAAAGGAAAAGTTGCTATTGTAACTGCAGCTACTCAAGGGTAATCAACTCATTTATTCATCCTTTCATCTTTCCGATAATCAATACATCATGGATATTGATAGTTTATATGATTTGATGTTGATGTCTAAGTCGATTTATAATATCTATCAAGTTCACTAGATTGTCTACTTCACTTTTACTATCGATTCTTCATTACACGAACATTACTATCACTCTTTACAATCTAAAAAGGGATGAAACTTGTCTCTTTGCTCAAACATCTTATTGATTCATTTGGAAAAGATTTTAAACTCTCTATAAATAAATATATTCAGAATAGGATTGGCAATCGCTGAGAGATTAGGATTAGAAGGAGCTTCTGTTGTTATCTCTAGTAGAAAGGAAAAGAATGTAAAGGTATTCATTTTTGACGTTTGATCTTTTTATTGTAAATCGATTTATCTCACTTTCTCTTAACAATATTGATCTCAATTTATGGTTCTCTATTAGAAACATTATGGTGTGATATCCGTAACTAGGAAAAAACTCTGTCAAAACAAAGATATGTAGTTTGATCTTTGATCTTTAGGAAGCAGTTGATCTTCTACGTAAGAAGGGATGTGAGAAGGTTGAAGGAATAGTAATGTCATATTGGAAAGGAAGAAGATAGAGAAGCTCTTGTCAAATTTGTATGTTTATTTTAGGATAAATCTTTATTATTTAAACATATTTAAATGTTTCGGATAAATTATCAGTTAAATATGCAAAAAATAACAATAATTTAGACTCTGGATAAGTTTGGTCGCATCGATATTCTCGTGAATAATCATGGAATCAATCCAGTCTTTGGAGATATTCTAGATGTTGAAGATAAGATGTACAGTATCTATGAATGGAGATAATCAATCAATAAAATGTTCTTCCAGGTGGGATCGTCTATTCGAAACTAATGTTAAGAATGGATGGCAGATGTGCAAGCTTGTTGTACCTCATATGAAAAAAATCGGGTACTGTAGCTGATCTTTGATCTGCAAATTATTGATTGATTTCAGTGGTGGTTCAATTATCTTCAATGCTTCTTATGGTGCATATAAGATTCCTTCGGTAAGATAATTCAATCAATATCTACTCCATACCTACCGTAGTCTATTTATTCCAGGCAGGAATTGCCGCATATGCGATAACAAAGACAACTCTTCTTGGTCTGGTAAAGGGAATGGCTGGATCAGTAGCAAGAGATAATATTCGAGTGAATGGAATTGCTCCAGGAGTTATTAAAACAAAGATGAGTGGAGCTGTGAGTGATCGTAATGAAAGGATATGAATGAATGAATGAATACTTTGAGTTATGGGATAATGGAGAAAAGAGTGGAGAAGATAATGTTATCAATGCACAAGAGATTCTACTTGGAAGACTTGGAGTTCCTGAAGAGATTGGAGGTTACATATTACTGTATATATATAAAAGTACTAATCGATAATAATTGTAGGAACAGTAGCCTTCCTTGTATCAGAAGATGCTTCATATATCACAGGAGAGACAATTGTTATTGCTGGAGGAGTTCATTCTAGATTGTAGATTATATTTGTATTCATTGCATTGTACACATAAACCATTCATATTCATCTTTACTACATAATCTAGTATACATATAATAAAGAATTGGGAGTGAAATCCGTATAAATGAGATCGATAATATGAGATATACGATACATATGTACATTACAATCAATGAGATCTAACGACGTCTAGACAGAATCTGAAAGATGGAAAACCAATAATTATCGATTTCCATGAGCGTGAATTAAACTTACATCGATTAGACTAGGTGATTCATCAAGGGAATCAATGGGATCATCACGAGCACTGAATGAATAGATAGATAGAATGAATAGATGATGGATAGGGGATGAAACATACATGAATAGATCTCCATTTGATGGTCGAGCACGTGATTGAACAAATGATGAAATAAGAAGAAGAAGGAATAGAATATGAAGGATGAATTTCATTGAGTATGAAGAAATAAGAGATACTTCCTTTAATACTAATCATTAACCATTGAGCGAATCATTGACTAAGAAATGGACGAATTCATGGTTTAAATGAATGAAATGAAAGTGAAATGTGAGAATGAAGAGATAATACTCGAGAATAAATCATAGTAGTACAATGAAATGATCTTTATAGGGGAGGAGTTAGAAGACTTTAATAGATATATTGAATGAGGGGAAGTCTAAGAAGAACATTCCCATTGACTCTCTTTGGCGAATGAATGTCATTGATTGTAGAAGAGAAGAAAGAGTAAAAGAAAAGAGAATGAATGAATGTTACCCATCATTCCAGTACATTACATACACTCTAGTCATACTTTATCTATACACTTATCCAATAACAGTACATATCAACAAATAACAAGGAACTACCTACTATATATATCTATATCAAATTGAACAAATTGATTAGAATACTAATATAATCGTTGTAAGAGATAGAGAGGTAGATATGAAGAATGAAACAAGAAGATTGGTTCTAATGTAAGAGGAAGAATAAAAAGAGAAGAAGAAGAATGTTAAACCCGTTTGAGTGCCTTTCCACTTGCATATTGTACGCCTGACCATACTGTTGTTACACACCACTTCCCATACTGAAATAAACAATGGTTACTGTAGTTTCGATGACCTACTGTAGACGGAAGTAGTCATTGATAGATTGAGAGACTAGACAATGGTTACTGTAGTTTCAATGACCTACTGTAGACGGAAGTAGTCATTGATCGATTAAGAGACTAGACATAGATATGGTATGTGAATCATATGGAGAATTGATTCTTTGCTTGATCTCGATAAGAGAATTGGGTGCGGCTAATGTTTGTATCTTATAAAATCATTACGAAGATGATCAAGATAGATAGATATAATGAAAGAAACAAACCATAAAGCAGAGAAGAATAGATCAAGTTGAGATCCACAATTAACACTTGGAAGAATGAGAGCTAATGATACTACTGATAGTTGAAGTACTGTATTCATCTGTAATCAACAATCAAACCATCAGCCAAGAGACATTTCGGACAACTTGTATCATTCTATGAGTTAGAAAGAAAACATCGTCTACAGAAAACATGGTCTAGCGTCGTTACATTTCCATTACACGCCTACGCCGTCACGTCTAACACGCGCGTTATATTTCGCTACGTATACGTTGGCGTAAAAAAGTAAATTTGGAGTTTGTTGGGTCTCAAGAGGAAATAGAATACGGTAAAAAGCTACAGTAATTTCATGGGTCATCAGTATTCTCCAAAACGGCAAATTTAACGACACAACTAGCTTAAAGTTGTTTAAGGTTTGTTCAGGTTTAAGGTTTAAAGTTTAATCGCTAAAACTAATTAGATAAATAAAGTTACCTTAGAAATAATAGTAGGGACAATTTGCATAGATGACACTTTGGAATCGAAAAACCTAGATAAAGTGATAGGAGG
>CALSFV010000469.1:0-112585 GCA_943737045.1 Parapristionchus giblindavisi
AAGACATTGGATGATTGGTATTGAAAAACTAATGAAAATAAGGAATGAAAATTATGGTAGAAATAATATGAGATGGGCCAAAAAGTTTCCTCGATTTCATCGTTTTAATAGTCTTTATCGACAGTACTACAAATTAATAAATAGGTATAATCATCGATAGTCTTCTATCGTCATCCATGTAGTTTATAAATGTTTTCCATAAGGAATGGAGAAGTTGATAACTTAGGTCTCCATAGTGTCTTTATTGGAGAAGTGTTTATTCTTCATGAAAGATAATGGAGGGAGTGAATATGAACAATGACGAACGATCGATCATTCTTCAACCATTCACTTTTAGTCTTGAATATATTCGACAAGGATTCGAAGCTCATATAGCCGATCATTGAGGATCTTGGAAGTGATAGTTGTATCATCGATTAGAAGATCAAAGTATTCCAATCTTCATATGAGATCCAAACCATCACACTGGGTTTGGAGACTTTTGTATTTTTCTATATGATCGTTTTCATAGATCATGAGCTTTTCGTCTCCAATGATGATGAGATGAAGACAGTCGAATCTACAATCAGGGGTCAAAAAAGCCAAATTCATCTTCCGATTCTTGTCTTCCTTACGAACATTCGTGAGGAAGACATCTTTCCAACTGAATGAAGTCCATGAAAGACTATTCACTGTGATCTTCCAACCGTCTCGTCTTAAGAGTACTCCATTACCATTTATGGAATACTGTGAATCACAACGATCTATCTGTAGTGAGACTCAATCTTCCATGACAAATTCATTCTTTTCTATTTCATTGTACTATCTCCATACAATAGATAGATCGTTCAAATATGGAGGGGTATATGAACTTCTGCTAATGATTGAATATGAAAAGAGCTTGGACCACTAGAAAGAACTGAATAGTAATTAGGTTTTGATATCAAAAGTCCATTCCTACCTAAAGAAGTGAATGGAAATAAGAAGAGAGAATAAGTTGATTGAAGAAATGGAAGAAGACTTTTAGACAAGGTAATGTTATAGTAATATGATAGAGAAATAGAGAAATAAAAGATAGAATAAGGGGGAGAAAGAAGATTAAATATGAATCTTTCTATTGAAGAGAAGAACGATTATATTCTCCTTTTTTAATCTATCGATTAGTATTATTATTCCTATTGAAAGAGATGAAGATTAATACATATTTCTATGATTAAATATTGATTGATTAAACTATACTTTCATTCAATTGAAGATGATCATACTGAACAAATTCATCCGTTTAAGCATTCCAATAACAGAAGGTATAGATCATTTTTGTACAATCATTTTTTTTGGAGAATTTCAAAATAATCAATACCATGTTCATTTTAGATATTATTTTTCAATTAATTCTGCATGCATAATAAATATATCATATAAAGGATGTATAATATATAGTTCCTTAAACTACTATAAGTTCCTTCTATAAGTTGATCATACTCTTATACTACCTTCTCTTCCTTCTTCTCTTTCATTCGAATTGGATCGCAAATCAAATTAAAGCCACCAATTAATAAGCGCATTACTACCCTGTCGGAGAGATTGAGAATTATAAGAGGGAAGTAGAAGGGGGAGAGGGAAGAGGTAGAGGGAGAGGGAGAGAGGGAGAGGGAGAGAGGAGAGAGGAGGAAGGAGAGTGTAGAGCTTGAAGAGGTATAAATAATAAAAGTGCATAAGTGTTTAATGGTAAATATAATGTATATGGATGGAAGTACTGTAGAATGAAATGAATGATTATGATGAATGAATCATGTATATTTTATTGATTGAATCAATCAATCAATAATCAGTTAAGATAAGAACATGATTAATCTAATTAGACGTAGATATTTTTGTATGACTTTCTGAATACAAAGATAGATAAAATGAGAATATATGAATATTACTGAAAGGAGAAGAATATTCCTTCGTTTTCATACAAAAAAGAGAAGAGAGGAGATTATTAATTAGTTAACCAAGCAAATGAAGAAGAAGAATGAAGAGATATAGAATAGACGAAGAGAAGAGAAGAGGAGGGTCAGAATAAGAGATATTAATTTCACTATCCTAGTGTATAAGAGATACAGAGGGAGGGAGAGAGAGGGATAGAGAGGGAGAGGGAGAGAGGGAGGGGAAGGGAGAGGGAGAGGGAGAGTGATAGGGAGAGGGAGAGATTGAGAGAGAGAAGCCTTGTCTTGTCTCTGCAGCTTTCATTACATTAAGTAAGCAAAGAGCTCAGAAGACTTTCTTAATTAGTCCCCCGACGAAGAGAAAAGAGAAGAGAAAAGTAGGAAGGAGAGGGAGAAGGAGGATGAAGGGAGGAGAGGGAGAAGGAGAGGTAGAGGGAGAGGGAGAGAGGTAGAGGGAGAGAGGGGAAGGGAGAGGGAGAGGGAGAGAGGGAGAGAGGGAGAGGGAGAGAGGGAGAGGGAGAGGGAGAGATCCTAGAGAGGTAGAGGGAGAGAGGGGAAGGGAGAGGGAGAGGGAGAGAGGGAGAGAGGGAGAGGGAGAGAGGGAGAGAGGGAGAGAGGGAGAGGGAGAGAGGGAGAGGGAGAGGGAGAGATCCTAAAGAGGGAGAGGGAGAGGGAGAGATCCTAGAGAGGGAGAGGGAGAGGGAGAGATCCTAGAGAGGGAGAGGGAGAGGGAGAGATCCTAGAGAGGGAGAGGGAGAGAGGGGGAGAGGGAGAGGGAGAGATCCTAGAGAGGGAGAGGGAGAGGGAGAGATCCTAGAGAGGGAGAGGGAGAGAGGGGGAGAGGGAGAGGGAGAGATCCTAGAGAGGGAGAGGGAGATACTTTGACAGTTTACAATGTGCATACACTCTCATATATTTGTATGTAAGAATAAAATAAAATGAAAAGAACGAAGGATAGATAATAATTAGATACAATACAATTCTAATTAAGAAAATATGAATGAGAAGAAGGAAAATGTATTATGATACAGTAAATAAAAGAAAAATCATAATATTGATTGATTTGTGATTGATAAATGGAATATATATTGATTATTCATTAATGCATTAATTTATTCTTATTTAACTAATCCTTTCTCATTAAAATGAAGAAGAAGAAAAACTAACATGAGAGACGAAGAAATGAATGAATTAGTATAAAGAACGACACGAATTAATTATCCATCTCTCTCCCTCTCCCTTCTATCTCTCCTTCTCCCTCTCCCTCTCCCTTTTCTGCCTCTCCCTTTTCATCTCAACAAATAAATAGGTTTATCATATCTATCCACCTGTTGTACTCTATATATAGTCTTCTTCTTCTTCTTCATTATCATCAATCACATTTTCATTTCTCTTCGAAGAAGAAGAACAAATATTGAAATACTCACTCAAATTGACCATTTTCAATATTTTTATTATTTTTCTTCTTTCAATTAAATAGATCAATTTGATTATATGTATAGATGAAGATGAATGAAGATTGAAAGACTTAAGAAGAAAAAGAAGAAGAAGAGGTATTCAATTCATTCCCAGATTGGTAGAAGGAGGGAGAGGAGAGAGGGAGAGATTCTAGAGGGAGAGAGGGAGAGAGAGAGATTCTAGAGGGAGAGAGGGAGAGGGAGAGATTCTAGAGGGAGAGAGGGAGAGGGAGAGATTCTAGAGGGAGAGATTCTAGAGGGAGAGAGGGAGAGGGAGAGATTCTAGAGGGAGAGAGGGAGAGGGAGAGATTCTAGAGGGAGAGAGGGAGAGGGAGAGATTCTAGAGGGAGAGAGGGAGAGATTCTAGAGGGAGAGAGGGAGAGGGAGAGATTCTAGAGGGAGAGAGGGAGAGGGAGAGATTCTAGAGGGAGAGAGGGAGAGGGAGAGATTCAAGAGGGAGAGGGAGAGATTCAAGAGGGAGCGGGAGGATAGGAAAGGGGATAGAGCACATATCTCAATTGGTGCTTTCGTTCATTGGTTGGAGTTAATTAAAATGTATAAGATATGGGGGATATTCATGACTATTCATTACTGTATACTATGATTATAAAAGATAATGGAAAGATCAAAGATCAAAGATCAATCTACAATAATCTATGGAAGAATTAGTTAATTGTAGTATGAACCAATAGAGTAATATAATAGAAGAGAAGAGATAGATGGAGAGGGGGGGAGGTGTTAATCAAATATGCAGAAATTAATAATGTCAGATTGAATGAGAGAAGGAGAGGTAGAAAGGTAGAGAGTGAGAAGGAGAGGGAGAGGTAGAGGGAGAGGGAGAGAGAGGGAGAGGGAGAGGTAGATGGAGAGGGAGAGGTAGAGGGAGAGGGAGAGGAGTAGAGGTAGATGGAAGGTAATTTCTCTCATTGAAGAGAGAATAGGAAAGATTGACAAATTGATATTGTTTATATAATAAATAAATACATTTATAATGGAGAGGGAGATATAATATTAATGTTAACGACTATAATTAAACATGTCTATCGAAAAATTATTTATTTGACTACAGAAAATAATTAAATAATGAATTATGGGGAGATATATGATTAATATGATAATAATTGGAATATATGGATATGAATACGAAGAATAATCATTCCATATATCCTATATCTACATTATACCTCCTCGTTTTATTAAATGAGCTTATACAACCTCCGAGATGTAGATGGGAGAGGGAGAGAGGGAGAGGGAGAGATAGAGGTAGAATTGTGAAATTAGTCCGATGTTAGACAAGAGTAAGAGTAAATGAGAGAAACATTCAAATCAGTGAATGGTCGATAATTGCTCAATAATAATTCACTTTTTACTAAAACATCAAATTTGAATATGACTGACTTTTTCATATTTTAATATTCGCACAAAGTATGAAAAGATATAAATAAGTATATTCAATCAATCAATATTTTAATCGTCTCCAATTAATGATTGAAATAAAGTATGGATGATCCTTCTTTCAATATATACAGTATCCATATTCAATAGATCATAAGCTCCGCCCCTTTTGAAATATTATGAGGATTGAATAATTTAGAATATTGGTTAATATGAATTGAAAGTCTTCTTCTATTCTATTAAATCAATCTATTAGAGTACTTAATACAAGTTTATGATATAGTCTCACTACTGATTAATACTCTCAGTCAATGGAGAAGAAAAAAGGAATGAATACAAGGATAAGAATGGAGAGAAGGAATAAATAGAAGAATAAAGAGATTAACAGAATCATATTCATCTATTCATTCCAATGAATAACGAATGTATGATAGAATGAGATTGATACAATGAACATCTTCAAAAGTATGATAAATTGAACATATTAATTAACATAATGACAACTTAGTGAAGATCATATATAAGATACTGGTATAAGTTATATATAACGAGTACATCCTGAGTATTGTAATGATAAATGAAATGTGAGATACGGTAAATGGGGAATGATCGGGCTTGGACACCAATAATAGAGTAAGGATAAGATATATATGGATTAAGGTCCATTCAATATCTTTGTATATTCAGGAAGATATGCAGTCCTCTCATCAAATCTATCTGATATCAAATATTTATATAGGAAATCAATGGGAAAAGCTCGAGATGATAGAGAATGAATTAGACGAAGTTCCTAGAATATCAATCCATTATTATTCATTATTTATCACTTTCGGAATCATATCATTCACCTCAAAATATGATTTATTCACTTTAGTTATTAATATGATCATTAATAATCTAAATGACTTACTTCAATATTCCACATAGATGGTTTGGAATCAACAAGTACATGAGTGGGTCTGAGTTCCTATAAATAGAGAGATCAAAGATCAATTACATCCACTTATTCAAATCTCTAACTATAAGCCATATCATGTATAATATAATGGGAGTATGGATATTATCTCTTCTTATCTATCAACTTAATTTTCATCATCTTCTTATATGGTTTCTTCCACTATCTTTCATTCATTTCATTTCATCTATCAAACCATCTAATCACAAATATATCATACAAAATGAATCTAAACATATTTTCCTTTCCATATATTACATAGATTACTTCAAGCATTCAAACTATATAAGGAATACCGTAATCCAAAGGATAGTTCAAACTACAAACTATAATAATGATAGAATACCTTTAATTGTTGTGTATCAATATCATCTCTCAATACAGCTTCTCCTCCTCCTGCTCTCACCAATCTAACCATTCCATCACTTTTTGTTCGACTTCCACTATATAGACATACTCTCCATCCAACAAATGCTCCAATCTATAATACAATCAATCAATATTGATCTTTGATCTCTATATGAACTAACTCTATTATCTCCATTATCTCCATCAATAAGAATAGAAGCTCTTTGTTCCATTACAGTTTGTCTCCATCGATTGATTGATTGAGCCATTCTACGATCCTATCAATCAATATATAGAGATAGAGAGATCAACACGATACAGTATGACAATATACAGTATACCATATAAAAAATCAATATGATACACTATGACCATATACAGTATACCATATCAATAAATCAATATGATACAGTATGACGAGATACAGTACACCATATCTCGTCATTCATTAATCCCTTCTTACCTTTTCATCACTAATCTTCTCAATAACATCAGATCGACTCCAATCATAGTCTTCCTCCTACAATCATTTAAAGTTATTCTATAAAACAAAGGTGAAAGATACATTTTTCCATCGTCCATCTCGTTGACTGTCTAATACAAAAGATGATTGAAGAATGAATTGACCAGATGCTATGGCACTCAGAATACGCTCATTACGAACTAGTTTACCTTAAGTCATTCATTCATTCAGAGATCATTAACAATATATATAGTGAATTAAACTAGGTTAGATATGACTAATACCTGATACAATATGAGTGACATTTCGATCAAAATCAGATGAAGTGGATACATTTCCTCCCAATGAACGAACTATATCTGATAGATGAACTTTCTCCTATAACGATTATTGATTCATTGATTAACTACAGTAATCCATAATGCATCATACTTCAGATTCGAGGGCTGTAAATGCGAATGTTTTCTGTTTGAGATCATTTTCTTTTCCTCCTTTGATACGACGAGATACTGCTGTTGTACTGCAATACAATTATATATCTACATATATTGATAATACTGATAATGATAGACACAATCAGTATCATTTACAACAGTTCAATATACATCTCAATCTACATACATATATTCAATACAAACCTCTTATTCTTCTTCGTACTCTTCATATTCTCTGTATGAATAGATCGATCAATTCCTTGAGTCTTATCATTTCCTCCAATTGTACGACGAGGATTCAATGTCTTTGCTTAATCCATACCATTCATTTATATCATTCAAATATCTCATTGATAGAGTAAATGAATATAATACCAGGAGTAATGATTGGTCGTCCATCTCCTCTTCTACTTCTATTCATATCATTCATCGATGTAGATGGGCGTGATGTGGAAGGCATACTTGACTCCTGACAATCAATCAATAAATCTATCAATAAATCAATCAATCAATAAACTACATCAATCAATAAATCAATAGGAATAGCTATACCGTAGTAGGATGCACACGAACAGGAGAATCGAGAATTCTTGAATGATCAGCGAAAGCATCATCAATTAGATCACGCTGAATGAGTAATTAATCAATATAATCATTTCATAATACAAAACTAATCAAATAAAGGGACCGGGAAACGAAAAACAAGTTGTCATCATAAAAAAAGAGCTTGAAATTCTGTTTCGAAATATACAAATCTTATATCATAAGAATTCTCTGGTAAGAAGAACGGCGCAATTAGAAATCTACATTCTGCTTCAGTTAACGGGCGCATTGAATGTTTTGATGATAATTCTATCCGCAGTGGGGAAATATGAAGAATAAAACTCAATATTCGGCTTTTTTGAGCTTTTCGATGGAGTTAGCATACTGTAGTCGGAAACCTCGCCCGTGGTGTGGAGCAGGCTACAGTAATCCAACTTCTTACCAGAGCGTCGTTTCAAACTTTCAACACATATTTCTGATCAGTTTTCAAGCTTATCAACGTGAGATCAATTATTTTAACTGTTTCGAATCGAAATTTTTGGATGCCAGCTGCCTTTAAGGATACATTATGGCAAGTGAATCATCTCGCTCGCGGAAGTCAATCCAGTTGAAATTTAGCATAGATGTTGTTTACGGTATTGGAAAATGATATGTGACGTTAATTGTGACTACTCCTTCACTATAATCTCTTTCACTGTATACATCAATGCCTCTCTGTGAATCTGGTATACTTCGAACACATTTCTACTTAAAATATTGAAGCTGGATGAAATGACAAATAGGAAAAGGAGAAAAAGGCAATAGATGAGGATATATTCAGTATATGGATGACTTCCATCTAATGTATTCACCATTCCTTTCGAATAGATAATCCTACTACTTCATATCTTCATTCAAAGGTATCATCAACAGTCAAAATTCGTTTTTAACCAATCCATGCTTCAAACTTCGGATCGATTATACTCTGGTTTTGTACGTCAGAATTTTTAAATTGAGATATCATTTTCATAGGTCGAAAAGTATGTTACAAAGTACCAAGCCTGACCGGATTTTGAGCCAAAATTTCGTAAAAATCGAAAAACCTGACCGCATTTTGAGCCAAATTTTAAAAAAATCGAAAAATCTGACCGGACTTTTTAAAACCGATAATCTCACTATAATACAATATAAATATAAAAAATACATTAATAGGTCCATCTTCCCATCCAACTTTGATTGGAGAGATATGAGGTTTATCCGTAGTAGATGGAGATATCAGTGGAACACGCTTCACTGCTGTCTGAATATATCAATATCATTCTATCTACCGTATACCTCCCCTATATTCTCTATCTACCGTATACCTCCCCTATATTCTCTATCTACCGTATACCTCTCCTATATACTCTATCTACCGTATACCTCCCCTATATACTCTATCTACCGTATACCTCTCCTATATACTCTATCTACCGTATACCTCTCCTATATACTCTATCTACCGTATACCTCCCCTATATACTCTATCTACCGTATACCTCTCCTATATACTCTATCTACCGTATACCTCCCCTATATACTCTATCTACCGTATACCTCCCCTATATACTCTATCTACCGTATACCTCCCCTATATACTCTATCTACCGTATACCTCCCCTATATACTCTATCTACCGTATACCTCTCCTATATACTCTATCTACCGTATACCTCCCCTATATACTCTATCAACCGTATACCTCCCCTATATACTCTATCAACCGTATACCTCCCCTATATACTCTATCTACCGTATACCTCCCCTATATACTCTATCTACCGTATACCTCTCCTATATACTCTATCTACCGTATACCTCCCCTATATACTCTATCTACCGTATACCTCTCCTATATACTCTATCTACCGTATACCTCCCCTATATACTCTATCAACCGTATACCTCCCCTATATACTCTATCTACCGTATACCTCCCCTATATACTCTATCTACCGTATACCTCCCCTATATATTCCATCTACCGTATACCTCCCCTATATATTCCATCTACCGTATACCTCCCCTATATACTCTATCTACCGTATACCTCTCCTATATACTCTATCTACCGTATACCTCCCCTATATACTCTATCAACCGTATACCTCCCCTATATACTCTATCTACCGTATACCTCCCCTATATACTCTATCTACCGTATACCTCCCCTATATATTCCATATACCGTATACCACCCCTATATATTCCATCTACCGTATACCTCCCCTATATATTCCATCTACCGTATACCTCTTGATTAGCAGTATCGAAAGCAGATGTAAGTTCTCTTAATCTCTTTCTTCTTGTTCTAGTCACTCCAACATCTTTATCTTTATTCATTACATCTTTTGTTCCAGTCGTACTTGTCGATGCTTCTGAAGAATCATCTCGATTGATATAATAGATTGAATGAATGAATACCTTCACTAATCCTCCGATTATCTTCTATTCTCTTTGCTTCTAATGCAGCATTCATTCGGTCCGTCATCTAAATAGAAAATATTTTTTTAAAAACAGGTAAAGGTATCGTTATTCAAGGCACACGAAGAGGAAGGGAGAGAGGGGGAGAGGGAGAGGGGAGGGGAGGGAGAGGGAGAGACAACAACAAACCTCTTTTCTTATTCTGACAACATCTGGTGATAGAACAATCATTGAATCTTGTGGACTATCATCATCTTTCTCACTATCATCTCTATAATCAATCAATATTCATATCTACCGTATCCAATATGCATAAGTAGTATGTTACAAAGTACCAAGCCTGACCGGATTTTGAGGCAAAATTTCAAAAAAATCGAAAAACGTGACCAGATATTGAGCTAAAAAATTCACAATAATCAAAAAAATCTGACCGGATTTGAGCCAAATTTGCAAAAAAATTGAAAAACCTGACCGGATTTTGAAAACCGATAACCTAGCTATTCGACCTATGCCAATATGTATACAGTACATAGTAGTCGATATTGTACTTCCTCTATCCGATGTTGTGATTGGTTCGAATCTTGATCGATTCAGAATAGGAGATGATGTCATTACTGTAGATCGTGTTGAGAGTCCACGACTACGAGGTGGAGTAGTCTGATATTGATTGATTATTGATTGATGACGATTAGATTGTATTCTTACATTAGTATCATTATAATGAAATGTGGTACTATTTCCTCTAGCAGGAGGAGTTTCAATACACATTCTTCCAGTTCTTTCAACAGCATATTCAAGGAGATGACCAATACGAGATGTTGACTATAATATTGATTGATACAAATGTATTCTATGAATGAATCAATATACCAATTCATCATTACTTCGATCCATTTCACTGTGTAATGGAGAAGAGATTGAATCAAGTAACTGAAGATACAACAATCAATAGATCAATTATTGATTAGTATGAATAGTATGATAGATACCTCATCACCCGCATTCAATACAACTTTTGGATGTGCATTTGGATGAAGGAATTGAGATGGAGATGAAGAACCAATGAGCGGTCCATGAGGAGATGAAGGAATATTCTGTGTACGAAGCATCTAAATAATATTCATTCATCATATATACGATACTATTACAGTACCTGTAATCGAGGATGAGACATGGGTACTGTAGTTGAGTTACGTCTAATCTTTGATTCATTCACAACTGGTTCATCAATACTCTACAGTCAATAATATTGATTAGTATATAATAGAAGAAGTATCAAACCATAATCGATTGATCTTTATCATTTGCTTCTTGTACAATTTCTCTTATCATTGAATCTTCTTCTTCTTCCTGAACATTATCGACCATATCTTATTCTTTTAAATCAATCAATCAATATACCATATTATCATTCATTCCTCCTTCATCAAATGCTCCCATATCAAGAATATCCATATCATCATCCATTCCTTCCTATCAATCAATCAATAATCTCCTCTCCCATAACTACAGTATACCTTAGCCATCTCGAGACTTCTAATAGATGGATCATTTCTTGATCTACTTTTCTCTCTTCTTTCTTCACATTTTTCCCATTCCCATAGATCATCTTTTCTTCCTTCGTATGTCTTATAAGGTCTCTCCTATAATCATTCATCAATACAATCTCTTCAAATAATAACGAAAAGAAAAGAAAAACAGGCGAGAGAGTGCATTAAGTGAGGAGAGTTCTCTCTGTTTTACTTTTCTAACTTTTAAAGAGAGCAGTATACTATTGCTTAATACATGACTTACATTAAATGGATAATCTTCTTCTATAAGTACTTTATCATGTATAATACATTCAATAATCCATGATGGATCCACTATCTCAATCAATAATTCATTATTAACCATTCTATTATCAGTAAATTATTATATATCATTCATTATAAACACTACGTCTACAATAGACTCAATGATCTCATATATACTATTCATTGTATGGATAAGAGACTATTCCTTATCGATTATTGAATAAATCAACTAACTCTAACAGAAGATGATCGTATGAGATTAGTTATTGATCCACCACAAATGATATGAGTCAAACGACTTATTGATACCTTAAGATATAATTAATATCATTCAACCATAGTTCGTGGAGTACACCGAGCAATCGCTCGGAGGAATAAGCAAATGTCATGAAAGATGAAAGATAGAGATTTTTAAAATGTGAAAAAAATTTCAATGTGCATTTAAGATTTAAAGAATTTAAAAAAATAAAGAAATTGAAACGTGATGACTAACCCTATCTATATTCTCTCTAATTGTTGCTCCAAAAAACTTCAATAATTCAGAATAAGCAAATCTATAATTGATTAATTGATCAGTTATGAATAATAAGATGATGATGAACATACTTTTCACTTTCATTCTCAAATGAATGAAGATAAATGATAAGATTATTGAATAGATTAGATGATTTAACAGCAGGAATAGGACGAAATAGAGGATGAGATGAAGGAGAAAGAAGATGACACTCATCATGAATACGTTCCTGCAAGATTATATATCATTAATATCTATCTTTACTCAATACAATGAATGTATGGGTACATTTTGAGATAAAAAACAACTGTGATTGATTATGATACAAAGAGTATTTTCAAGAAAACCGTCAATTAATAATCCATATTAGGGTATGAAGGATCAGAAAATGCGACTTTTTGAGGGTGGATCTATCGTAATGGATATTAAACATAAACAAGGATTATTTTATCCTCTTCACTCTACTTTCTAGTTCAATTAGTCCTTATTTATCATCTAATAATAATGAAACAAACCATCCAGAATGTAGTAACACAATCTTTTGACCCATATTCAGATGGAGGAAGAATTGGACCAAAATCAATGAGTGGACAAAGAAGATATTGAGATTCATTTGATCCATTTACTATTGATCCTGATCAATAATCATTCATTATAACTATTATGAACTAATAACTAAAGTCCATTACATGATGGTAGATAAGATAGATATAAGATCTCTGAACTAACCTCCAGATTGTTTGATTTGTTCTTCTAATCCTTTTCTCTCATCCCCTTCCATAACATCATGAACTCTAAATGTTATTCCTTTAAGTAGATCACGATTTGATTGATTAGATGATGAAGAAGTTGATATAGGATGAGATGATTGAATGGGTCCATTTGATGGCTATAATCATACAATTACAGTATCCATACAAAGATCAAAGATCAACTTACTCGTTGAGGTGTCATACCATCTCTATTATGAGTAGTCACAGTACTTTGTAATCTAGATTGTCTATTATCCTTATTGATTACTGTAGAGGGAGTATTGAATACTCGTTGTGATGTAATAGGAGGTCCATTCACATTAGATATAATAGATTGTGATGAAGATGATTGACGAGTAGTTGATGAACATCCACCATATGTATACTCTGAATACATTCATCTATCATATACTAATTCATATATTTTAGAGAGAAAAAAAATAGAATCATCGAATAAAAGTAATAAAATAAAATAGGAAAGTAGGGCAAGTTACTTGTTTCATTCGGCAATGATTAGACTATTCTACATAATGCATCAATCAATATTATCTATTCATACAGTACCTCCATGGGGAACCATTTTCTTAGCACGAATACATGCAGAAATCCATTCTGTAGTCAGAACAGGACGACCTGATGACGTCACTGACTGAAGAGATAGATTATCGATTGATTTATGTGATTGACTACCGTATACCTTATCAACACTGCCTCCTACAACGACAATATGAGTAGATCCTTCTAATCGATTAGCTCGTGTTGCTCCACTCCATATAAGGACACGTTTCCACCATGCTTCACGTACTTCAGGAACTCCTACGAGGAATATACGAAGACCCTGATATGATTGGATGATTGATTGATTGATTACGGTAGACGGGATTATTGATTGATTGGAATGAATATACCTCAAAGAAGTCTTCATCTCCTTGTAAGACAGACATATCAATATCATCAGTACCATCTGTATGTACAGTTGTATCATTTGTTGTATCGAGAAGAGTTAAACGACGAGATGAATCATGACGAGAGAATGATGATCTACAATCAATCGATATTTATTATGGATTGATTCATGATCTACAATCAATCGATATTTATTATGGATTGATAGATGATCTACAACCAATCAATACTTATTATGGATTGATTAATTATTGATAATGAGTGAATCATTTCTAAATATGCCGAGAGTCGACTAAAACTAATATGTGAAATCTGGTACAATCAAAAAATTAAATTTTAGGGATCGGGGTTCTCAAGGATGCTGATGACGATGGTTATGTTAATTTTTCACTTAAACACCATTGAGGCCAGACGACGTCTTGTTGAAATCGCGTTTTTAGTCTTTTCTCCTCAACCGATGGCACTAAAAGTTACAGACTATGCCCCCAGGGGTAGAATTTGATAACGACCACGCCTGTCAAATTCATTTTTCATGAAAAAGTTTCTGAAATTTTTAAACTTTGAATTTCTCTTAAAAGAAAAAGTGATTTTTGCGAGATACATAGATCGGACCGGAATGGTTTCAGGATCCCACAGAATTTCTTATAGAAAGCCTTACCTGCCTCTCTGCTCTCTCGCACCATCACACTCTCTCGCCTCTTGACTCCACTCCAACGGCAAAATGACTACACTAAAAGTTGATTTTCTCGAAAGTGCCTACCGCAAATTGGCTGAAAAAATCTATGGGATCCTGACGCCATTACGGTCCGATCTATGTATCTCGCAAAAAAACACTTTTGTATATTGAGAGAAATTCAAAGTTAAAAATTTCAGAAACTTTTTCATGAAAAATGAATTAGACAGGCGAGATCGTCATCAAATTCTGTCCATAGAGGCATAGTCTGTAAATTTCAGCACCATCGGTTGAGGAGAAAAGACAGAAAACGCAATTTCAACACGAGCTCTTCTGGCCTCAACGGTGGCTTTAGGTGAAAAATGAAGATGACCATCGTCATCAGAATCCTCGAGAACCCCGATCCCCAAAATTTAATTTTTTGACTGTACCGACACTTAGTCGATTCTTACGCAAACGGCTTCATATAAAACAAAAGTTAACCACAGTACTTCAAACAGTGAACATGGTTCTTTCAACCATAGCTCAAAGAAAAATTGCCAATAGATATTTGATTAAATATTGAAAAAGATACTATATTATATAAACATACTTGACAACACTTGTACCAAGAGTAGTAGTAGTTGTAGTATTCATACTTGTATTGAGTGTAATAGACATGGTTGAATTATTGAATACAGGAGCATTAGGACCTCCATGGGGAACAATTGACATCTGAATGAGATTATTGATTAGATTAGAGAATCAATTGCTCAAATGGTTAATTCATCTAATAATACTAAATTGTAATTAAATTGCTCTTTTAATATACGGAGAAAAAAAAGTTACATCAAGCTCATCAAGAGGTTTGCCTCCAGCCTTGGTTGGAGTACTGGCTCTAAAAATATTATTCAATCAATCAATCAATATCTCTAGTATACAGTACCTAATCCGTTCAGGATCATAATGAGATTCCTTCTGTACATATCCACATTCTACTGATTTCATTAACCATTTCAGTGTAACGATTCGAATATATGATGGACCCCATTCACGAGCCTATCAATAAATAAATAAAAAATTATATAACATAACATAGAAATTAAAGCAACCTTTTTAAACTTCTCTCCCGAGTTTCTAGAAACAACCAAATGAGTACACACTCCTTTACGCATTTCAGATGAGAAAACACCTGAAAAGGAGAATGACAGATATCAATCGATAAGGCAACTGTAATCAATATCGACAACCTACCTTTTCCTTTCTCAATCAAACCTCCAAAATGACTCTTCTCCTGTGCATTACATCCCGACAGAGTAATCACCTATACAAAAATCAATGAATACATTGAAGTATTCTATCAATAAATGAATATCGTACCATATGAGTGAATAGAGGGACTCTATAAGAGTCAATACATACTTGATCACATACATTATCATCAATCAATCGTTGTTCAACAGCCATCCATGCATCTATAATCATTATCCATTATAGAATAGAATATTATTTCATTCTCATCACTTACCATTAATCCAATCTTCTCTAACAACAGGCAATTTCAACTTTGCACTTTCAGTGTATTTAGCTGAATCTGTATCACAACTAGGAGCAATTAATACAGTAACCTACAAAAGAAATCTACTGATTATCACTAAAATAACTAATCAATAAATCAATGAATACCTTCTCGTGTAAATCCCCTGTTACAGTTCCTCCCATTCGTCTGACGAGTTCACTCAATTTGTTCTATAACAGAGATCAAAGATCAAAGATCAAAGATCAATAGATGACTAGAGTACCTTCTTCTCTTTACTAAATCCAGTAAAACAAACAACAGCTCCTTCCATAGAAAGAGCAAAGATTGGATGTTTCCATTTAGGAAGACGACGATTACTTTTAAGACAACGATCAATTACAAATGGACCAACGATTCTAAATAAGATATACGATATTGTAAATGTTGAATCTCAATATATAATTCATAAAAGATCAATATGAACTTCATAAAGTAATCATAGTAATACAAATAACGTACTTGCATCCTTTCTCAATCAAATGATCATATTCAGGTCCATTAAATTGAGGAAGAACATAGAAATCACTCGAAGAATGTTCTACACGAAGAACCTATACAAAATTAAATAGAATGCCGTTATGAAAATCAATATTGAAATGAATGAATAAACCAACTTCAGATCGTGAAATCCAACATGGTTCAACATTATGGCCTTCCATCACCTATAATTGGAGAGATCATATTGATTGATTACAGTAATACAGTACACTAAATAGAGTTTTGTGAAAAGTCTTCATTTCTTCATCACAAGATTCAGGTGATTCCATAACAAAAAGACAAGGAGCTGAATCCCTTTGTGATCGCTGAAATTGAAATGATTATATTAGTGACCTGTTGAATTCATTCCACATCATTTATAGATGAGACAGTAAGATCTGCGTTATATACTGTCAATCATAAACGTAATATGTTGTATTGAGATGAATCATAAACAAATCGGTAGGATTGTGTTCATACAAATGATAAATACACCACTCCATCATCATGTATTAACATATCTCAACTTTAGATCATACACATGATAACCTTTTCATTATTCTTCTCTTTTCCTACTACTTCTTCATTTTCTATTTCCATTATATCATCATCTCTATTATGTGATGAACGTCGAGATATTATTGATTTATTCTTCTTTGGAGCATTCATACTGTAATTGTAATCCAATCAATACATTTAACCATATAATAGTACACATGATTAATGTTAGATTGAATATATAGGCAGTAAATATAAGACGATGGTATCACAAACCACTTCACATTAATATGATAATCAATCACAATAATTTATTCAATTTACTTGTATTTAAAATAAGATAAACTAGATGTGTATACATTCATGGCATATTATCAAAGATAGACTACAGTACAACGGACAATCTATCATATACTACATTACTCATATATAACCAATCGGGTATTTCTGTCCTTTCCAATCAATCGATATAGCTCGCCCTTTCTCATTAAATGTACAAAAGGGAAATAGTTCATCAGCTAATCGTGAAGTGATTAGACCATTTCCAATACGAGATGGATGATATAAACGACCATTTGATCCAACCAATAGACTATCTGCCTGAATTAGATTACTGTACACTAAATAGAACTATTCTGAAGACAAATATAAAATATATTAAAGTGATTGAGAAGAGTTAATAATCTCTCATATTGATTACCTTGAATGATTCTTCTAATCCACTTTCTCCTATTCTTAATCTATCTTCATTTCCATCAAATCTCAATCGTGTATATACAAATGGACGATCATCACAACGAAGATAATTACGTTCTATTCCACATCTGAACTATCATTATTTTAATACATTAGAACAATCAAGCAATAGCTCAAACAGAAAAAATAAATAATCGATAAATCCTTAAGATTCTAATTTTGGTTTAAAAAAATCCAAGGTTTGAACAACCTGTTAGACAACAGATATCGAAGGATAAATATTAGTGTACCTGCTCATAAATGGAAATTCATTCCATTCTCCTGTTTTATTGATTCGTAGCATTCGATAGAAGAAGTTAAGGAATGGTACATCTCAAAATATCATTATTGATTCATTAAGTATCATTTGTTAATGAAGTATTGAAATGTAAATTCAAGTGTGGTAAATGGGCGGGAAAAGGTCACATATGTCTCTAAGAATCTCTTCCTCTCCTTCTCTCTTATCATAATGATCAATCTATATGATAGGAGATAACAATGAACTGCACCATTTCATACTATATGCGTAACCATTTATCAATAATAAGCATGTACCTTTATAACTGGAAGTGAAGTTCTTATGTTTAGTATCATCAAGAAACAATCTTCCTTCATGTGATATGTAATAGAAGTATTCTCGACTATTTCCTCCATCAACATATCTTCCTTGTATATATGGTACATTCTTTCCAGATAGAACACATCGAGATAGTCTCATTGATCTGTATCTTCATTCATTCATTCATTCATTCCTCATTATCATCTACTTCTATCTCAATTTCACACACATTAGAAGAAAAACTAAACTAAAATAATATGAAACAGTATCAAAAACTCTTTCTTGTTATCAAAATACACTTCGTCTCTATCTCATGTCTTAGTTCAGTTCGTTACAGTACTCTCCAGGGTCAAATATAACCCTTTGAAATGAATGAATCCATATGATATACAAACACTTTATAGACTACAAAAAGAAGTTCATACATAAATCATCGACTCTAACAGAACAGCTGTCAACTCTGTAAAAGGGGCGGAGCCATTCTACTACAATCAATCAATAGATCGATAGATCAATCAATCGAAAGATGACATTAGAAGAGAGGCATCTTATGCTGTTTAGCATCTTGTTCCTTAGCGAACTCTTCATCTTGAGCAACCTTAAATTAATTAAATTAGTAGAGAATAAATTGTTTTTTATTTGGACTTGGGCTCATACAAAATTAAATATACTATCGATAACTATAATCTCTCTTGTTTTACACGAACCTTCTTGTAGAATTGCCAATCCTTAGATATAGGCTTGTCACCTTCCAAGGTCGACTTACTGTAATTCAATCAATTATTGATTATATGATGATAAGATGAACAAATGAATATCTATGAATGATATGATACCTGAGATGGAATTCATAAGGTGGTTCAAGATTCTTCTTATCCTGGAAGAATGTTCCTTTCTTCCAGAATGCATAATCCATCTCTCCAGATGCTAGTTTAGCCTTATGTTCAGCATACAAACGGGCACGTTCCTCCATTACCTATAATATTTTTATTTTATTTTATCATATTATTATATCATCAATGGTAGATGAATATAACATCATTAACCACACAATAAGGATGAGTCATACTTCTACAGTATCCCATCATGTTAATTCATCGATTTATAAGAATACTGTACTCATTCATACCAGCCTAGTTCTTTCCAGTTTCAACCATAGTACAAAGGAGAGCAAATGACGAGCCGATTAATTGCAAGAATTCGTTTACATCAAAACTCATTGTACAGTGAATATATATAAATATGATTCTTACTTCAGGATTCCTCCTCTCCCAAATGAGACGATGTTTCTGTTTCATGTATGTATCACGTACATCAGCTTCAGCACCCAATTCTCCATATTTGATGAAGAAATTGAGTTCATTCTCTTCCATATCTTCGATTGTCTCAATAATAATCAATGAATAATCTACATCTCCAACATCATTTCACATATAAATATTCGACTTAATAATTTCCACTACTGAACGACTAGTCTTGATAAATTTTGTTTGAGACAGACATTAGGGCTTCAAATAGATCATGTTTGAGAGTAATTTGAAACAATGTATATGAGTACTACATATTTAAAAGTAAAAGCTGTGTACCTTTTGGCATGGACTGAAGTCTGGTTGATTGTAGATCATACAACGATCAACACGTTGACGAAGGATCTGTAGAATAATCAATTCAATCAGTCAATACTGTACAAGTTCACTTGAATACAAAATGGAATATAAATTTTTTTTAGTTCATGAAATACAAACAAAGGCTGAGAAAGGTGATGTATACAATCAAAATAACCGAAAATCACGTTCGTTAATAGTATAATAATACGACTATATCATACACATAAAGGGATAGTTGATACCTGTAGAATGAATCCATCAACCATCTTATCGAGACGGAATTGTTCATTTGCTTCGTAGAAACAAGCCTAGAAACAACAATATAGTCTACCATACTCATTTACATCTAAATTATACAGTAATCATCTTCTAACCTTATCATTCACTCCACAATCATCAATCTCAGGTACACGATTGAGCTCTCTATGATAATATGGCATCTTGTTCTTGCTATGGAGTGGCTCCACTACTTTCTCCTATAATCAATATTCATTAATACAGGAATAACGTAAAGCTTAAAGCAAGCAAAGCAGGGAGCAACAAATTTCTTTTTTATCGCATTTTTTGGACCGTGGACAAGACCCAAACATGGTTTTGTTCTTGAATTTCCTTCTTTCTTTCTAATAACAAAATGACTGATTAATCATTGATATTAACTATGCTCATAATGATAATGATAATGTAATACCCTGAACCATGAGGCAGGTGCATCAAACATCTTATGGACATAGTAACGAGCACGAGGGTAGAATGTACCTCTGAAATATATCAATAAAGTCATAAATATTTTAAAATTATCGATCCAATTTGAATCGTTCAATCATGAAAATACTTTCAACAATGAAAATAAAGGAAAGTGATAAGGTGATTTAACAGAATTTCTACCGTCTCAAAAGATGGTGTACCGGTGTACGAAACATTTCGCCACTAGTTTGTACACCGGTACCGTTGTCGTACATCGACTCAAGTTTTTGGTGTACAAAACATACTGCAAGTCCGTTTAAATACAATTCGACATATATCAATTCAAAGTCTACATTATTCCATTTAAGATACGGTACCTTGAATCAAGATCACGAATACGCCAGTATGCCTCCCATTCAGATCTATCAGCTGCACGCCTTTCTGCAGCCAATTCAGATTCTCCACCCATGATTTGATCCCTAAAAACGAATCAAAAGAATTACTATCTGCAACAAATAAGACCGATCTAAAGTAGGGAATAGCGCCTTTAACGCATGAATGAGAACAGAAAATTGTGATTATCCAATTTTTATGCTTTTATACTGAGATTGGTTCTAACAACGATTGATCAATAGGCAACAATGAGCTAACATTAAAACAACAATATAAACATATAAATCAATTATGAAGTATCCATTTTTGCATTGGGATTTTCGAATCCTTTCATTCGTCTCACTTCTCTCTCCACATATGAAGGAATCTCTGATTCAATGATATATTCTGACCTGAAAGAATTATATCGATATATTGATAGATCAAGGAAAATAAAAAGATGTTAAATGAAATACTAACTTTAATATAAGATTTCTTATGAATACCAGCTCTCTGTAGATGTCACTTTGCAGCCAAATTCGTCCATTTAAACCGATTGTAATCTAAAATAAACTTGAAATGAAATTAAACTATTTTTCATAGTTAACTTTCAAATACTTGATCAATGATTTACCTCGAACTTGAAATCATTTCCAATTAATTTGAGGAGTTGAGACTTCGTAGATAGTATTCGTCGTGCCACATGAAGAGGAACACGAGAGAAACAACCTCAAATTATAATATGTAAATGGAAGAAATACAAGGATAAGAGTAAATACCTCCAGCAGGTAATACACCCATACCACGAGCTCTTTGATCTGCATCCACACATCTAAATGAAATATGTAAATCAAAAATAGTTAACTACGACCGCTTACGTTAACTCAGGCTCAACATGTTTACTAGTAGAAATGATTCGAGCGTAGACGAGATCACCAGTTTTGATCGTAGGTCGATTACGTTTTGTTGCTCCTTCGAATGCCAAATACGATAGGAATGCAAGATCAGCACTTCCAATATCTACCTGGGAGAAGGAATAATCCGGATGAAGAAGAGTCAAATACTTCCAGTAGATACAACAAAACATAACATCAGTCGTGGATGAATGAGAAAAAGAAAAAAATAATACCTTGAACAAATCGCCCAATTTTCCAGTAACGACACCAAGAACAAGATCGCCACGTTCGGGAACATATCTGAAAGAATACACGATTATGATATCACTATCAGTCTATTATCCATAAAAAAACTATATAACGTTGACAGTTTCATCAAACTATATAATGAAACTGTCAACGTGCCAAACTTCAATTACCGTCTCGCTTGAACTGAAATCCACTGTTTCTTTGCTGTTGATCGTATGATGCCTGGTTGAGTAGCTACTAGTCGATCTGCTTCTAATCGCTCGATTCCATAACCGATTATTTGCTTTTCAGAAGCACTAGTTGATGATGAGGGTTCTATCAACTCTCCGGGAAGAACAACAGTACCCATGTCTACAATATAGATCAGAAATAATCATGACTGTCTAATGCCGACGAAATAATAAAGATCAATAATTAATAAACTAATTAATTTAAATAACAACAAAAAAATGCGCAGATCAAAATATTTGATGAAAATGCTTACAGTAGAAAAACGCTAACGGCAGAAAAATCGGGTTGAAAGATATTTAAAATTTCACTTTGCAGACTGTTCGGGTCTTTTAACAAAGATCATTTTAAATATTTATTTCTATATTTTATGTTTGATTTTATTGAGTTTTTACGTTTTGATGAGTTACAGAGGTACATCATCTTTCCCATCATTTGCGATTCCCATTTTTGGTGTCAAAATCTACTGGTAAATCAGCGATATTAATGCAAATATATTGTTTTTAGTAATTATGCAAGAAGATTTGCTCGAGGCGTTTCGCACGCCTCTATTCTTCGTCTATATCTCGATGTTGCTCTCGTTCTGCGTGGCTTCTGGATCACAATTGGGAGACCGAGTAGAACTTGAGTTCCATGTTAGCTTATTTGTCCTATTTCTTGCAATACCTCACCATCTATTGATAATGTATTCATTCACATTATTTAGGCATATCGTCTTCAACAATATGAAGTAGCTGGTTCGATCATTGGAAGCAAATCTTTCCGTGTTCTATATGAAGCAGTGGGGATTGATGCTGCTGCTGCTCGAAAGTACATTATCACTCATGCATTAGATTCAATAAAATATCCTGATTGAAGGTGTACTATGGCATCTTGGAGGGATTTGATTAATCGTGATCTTGAATCCTTATTCAAGACAGCAGTTGGATCACTTATTGTGGTTCTCCCTGCGGATTACTCTGCACTCTCCCCAGCAGAACGCAAGGTATATCAAATGTGTTTTATCCTTGATTAATTCCTTCAATAAATGTATCTGTAGCTATAACTTGTGACTGGGAGAGTATTTTAATATAGAACAGGTTTTCCTTCGCTTCGACTCAATTGATAAAGTATACAAGAGCAGTTATCATAGAAGTGGAATACATGATATATTATCAATGAAAATTTGATAACTATGTATTATTGTAGAGTCTGATTGATCTGGAGACACTTCTATCGATAACACAAACTGAACTATCAGTATATGCTATCAGATGGAGTGAATCTGCTGCTGCTCTTCTTGCTGATGTATCATATTATTATTATTATTATTATTATTATTATTATTGTTATTATTAAAGTATTATTATATTATGATTTTATCTTGATTTTTTCAGGTATCATCGACCTCAACAGTTTCAACTGGAATGCAACAACTGCTTCATGCTGTGACTTCTAACACGTTCCAGGTAGTAATCAATAATTCAGTCTCAATTACATTGAAGATCATTATGGGTCCACTCCTTTCTTTTATCTGCCATAGCATTATTAGCAGCAACATATTATTATATTATGTCATAGCAGCATATTATTTGAATGTGTTTTCTTATGTTCTAAATATTCTAGACAGATATTGCCCATGATTGCTCATAAAAGTGTTTTAAAGGATCAAGAATGTAATTTCAGTTGACTTCTGCTACTACATCTGTTCCAGCTTCCATTACTTATAAACCTAAGAATATCATCGTAAGCATTCATCTGTTTTCATTATTCTTCACTTTTCAATTAGATACAATATATTGTGTATTGTAGACTCGTCTAAGTGGATCATCTCATAATTCTCCCACTATTGTATTCGTTGCTCATTACGATACCCATTCAGCCTTCCCAGTAAGTTGATTGTTGTACTGTATGCATGTATTGATGACCTCAAGAGAATATATTCATTTAAGAGGATTAGGATAGTGTATATACTTGTACTCTTCACTGTATGATGAATGAATGAAGAGAGAGAAAGAGAGATAGGATACTATGGAAACGGATCATTTGAGAGAATGAAAATATTCATTGAAAAGTCTTGGGAATTGTTATGTGAAATAGTTCTCACACCTTGATTATAGGATCTAGGAGATGGAACAGATTCGAATGGAAGTGGAGTTGTTGCACTACTTGAACTACTATCTATACTCAAAAGATTCTATGATAGACCAGCTACTCGTCCCAATTATCATATGGTTTGTATATATAAATCTATTTGGATACATTCAAGTTCATTACGCGTAAACTTCTTAACAAAAAGGAACAACAAACAAGTAGAACTATATTTCGTGCAGAATTTATTCCTGATCATTGCTCTACCCGGTGATTTCTTGTTGATAATTGGTAACAATTGTAGATAGTTGTTAACAGTCTTTGATAACGTTCTGACATAATCATGTAGATTAATTTTGAATCAATCCATATATTTCAGCTATTTGTATGGACGGCTGCTGGTAAGCACAACTACCAAGGAGCACGATCATTCATTGAGGAACTTCAAGACAAATATCCTGGTATGATGAGCTAATAAATCAATATATCGATTGATTGATTTATTTATTTAGATGATAAACTTGAATTGGCCCTTTGTCTGGATTCGATAGGACAAGGAGATTCATTGAATGTTCATCTATCAAAGGTTCCAAATGAAGGAACGGTTAGTTGAGATATTCTTGATATCTAATAGATATAATTGATATTATAGGTAGTAGATCGTTTCATTCGTTATCTTCGTGCTGCCTCCATCAATCAAACTATTGATGTTATCGCTAAAAAGATTAACCTTCAACAACCATTTGCATGGGAACATGAACGGTTAGTTATTTCATTCATTACTCTACAAGTTATTTGTATTTTAATAATGATGATTTAAGATTCAATGTTAAACGTCTTCCATCGATAACTCTATCTCATCTTTCTGTACCATCTGAGATCACTCGACGATCAATAATGGATAGTACTGTAGATACTACCGTACTCTCAAGGAATGTTCGTACCATTGCTGAGGCTACACTATCACTCATTCTATCACTACCTGAGGTATGAATTATCAATATGAATGAATGCACTCCATTAATAGTTGTGCACAAACATGTACTCTTTACGGTATACACACTTATTTTCTTTCTATTTATATAATCTATTCTCCTATTGTGTATATAATTGTAGCGTGCATCTCATAAAGATGAGAGAGTATCATCTGAATCTTCTCTTCTATCTCCTCATGCTATCAATAAGGAACGACTCTCACAACTAGTATGTATCTATCTATATCTCATTATGTTGGATAAGATGATTCAGTTGTCCCGTATTGCCTCTCATCCTCGTCCTCTATCATCTCAATCATCAACAGAAGAGTGTGCATCTAACATTGCCTCTCTTGCAACCACTTATGGTCACACATCTCAACATATTGTTCAATTGGAGACTACTGTAGTACCTTCAAGTATTGAGAGAATACTAGCTGAGAAGGTATACTGTACTCTATTCAATCTAATGATAACTGTTGTATTTCAGACTAAACCAGCTATCTTCGATCTCTTCTTAGCAGGAGGAATAGCTGTATATCTAGCATTATTCATGCGCATTACACTATCATCTCAATCAATACTTGAAGGAGTTCTTACAACTCTTCGTAAGAGTAACTAAGAATAGTCATCCCATCATGATTTATACAGTATTCTTCGATCTACTTCATTCATTCATTCACCCTATCTATGACTTATTTATTGATCCACTGGTCGTTTTTTCTGTCTAGTCGTTCTATCAGTCGATCACACTTATTCACATTACAGTACTCTTATCCTACTCTATTCCATATAAGGCCCTATAGAGTACGAGTTGTTGATTGTGGTCCTAGTATTTCATATTCTAATAAGGGAGCTATTCAAAATATGTTGCCCAAAATATAGACAAATCGATATTGTTTAATAAATTTCCGCTATCTTATAAATGAAGCGAATAATGGACCTGTCGATCTCTATCGATGTCTTTATTTCTTTTCATACACTCTTCGTTGTTTTGTGACATTTGTCATTTCTTCTAATGTTTCTATATAAGTATTCCTCGTTGATATTCTTGCGAGTTCATAAGTGACAAGCTCAGATTTTAATATAAATAGATTTAATAAATACCTTCTATTTTGAATTTCATCTAACATTAACATTGTGTGAAATGAGGAGAACTAGAGATATAGGGATTGAGTTGTGTACGATTGGAAAAATTTACTTGGGGATGGTAAAAAAGACTAACAAAGAGTGAAAAAGGCGAATATTATTGTTTTAAAGGAATAGAGTAAACAACAGAATATTAATTAGGATATTCATTTCAATAATTTCATTTCATTCCCTTTATATTCTTCTGAGTGGTCGTTTCATTCCATTCAATCTTATTCTATACTCGTTATCTATTCGATATTCACTACTAATCTACTCCAATATATTCTAAATAAACCACTTTCACTACTTTGATAATACAATGGATAATAGTACTTCCCATCCTACTACACCATCACATTTAGATTCTAAACTCTACATATATCTAGCCATTGAGGTATCATTATCGATTTATTCATCTCTAATAATAAATTCCTTTATCTATTCAGTTTTGTATGATGATCTTATGTATAAGTGTTATAGCACTAGTTAACTACTTAAAGATCTTCAGGGTGTGTAAATTTAAACTCTTTCATTTCTGATCTTTGATCTTTGAACCATTAGTGTCATTTCTCAGTGAGGGCAAATTTTCTGAAAGAAAGAAATACAAAGAATGGTTTGAGAATATTTGTAATTGTAGACAGAATCAGATGAATATACTAAACATCATACAATTCATCAGAAAAGTTTAGAACAACAACAACAAGATTTCGAAAAAGCGCATACCGTAAGACTTTTATATGAGAATCTATGACAGTGTATCGATTAATCGATGATTTTATTCAGGAAAACTTCGTTCAAGCGGATAATAAACCTGAATAATATCGTTCTCACATATTAGACTTTAACTTACTCGGAACTAACTCGAAATGAAATAAATCGAAATCAAATAAAATAATAAATGATTGATGACTTGTCTGTTAATTGTTCTACATATAGTATACAAATTAATTTTAATTTTTGCAAAAAGTCAGACTATGATAAACCTTGCAAGAAGAAAGAATGCAATGAAGAGTCTCGAGAGTACAAGGAAAGGGAAACTGAGAGATGAAAATGAAAAGGGATAGGAAAGTGATAACTATCTCAAAAGAGAAAATGTAGTTGTATGTATGTATGTAGTTTAGTAATCTCAATCAAGAAAATCCACTCAAAATTCACTATGAATGATCATTAGAACGTTTAAAAGATCATTGGCCATTTATGACCACGGCGGTTCAATGAAGAGAAATCCCTACATTTAACTTTGGCTTGAAGCCTCTTGCATTACGAAAAATCGGCAAAGTTGATTTGCACTAGGCGGGATTCGAACCTACGAGGTTCGGATAGATACACAAAAGCTCTACCCACTAAGCCATATCGGCATGTCTCGCGAATCGTAAAACTCGATGATAGGTCTAATCAGAAGCGAGCGCCCAGATATACCGTAGTCAACTTTCGCGCTGGGAGAACCTAGATGTTTTAGTGCTTATCATCACTCAGTTTGCGATACTTCCTTTCTCCGGCAAGAGCTTCTTAGTTACTATCATTGAGCCGCCGTGATGACACTACACAACTTCCCTTGTGGTAGCATCGAATTGAAGAGATAATAAATAGTTTGAATGTGTTGAGTCTCGAGATAGTCGATTGTCTAATTAAATATCCATTATTCGTTTATCACTCCAAGAATACTTGATTAGTTAAGAAAGATTTGAATAGATTAAGAGTGAAAAGGATCTTGAACTTTTATTCTTTTGCCACTTTAAAGGGATACCACGAGTTAATTTGTAACAATGTCGCAATGCTCTCAAGCTTTTTTGTCTGCGAGAGAGATCGGAGAGTTAAAAATTAACTCTGGGTGTGACTTTCATCAAAATCTTATTAATTACATATCTGTGATATCCTTGAAAATTTTGTTTCATAATCATAGTTATCACAATCGTATCATTCGTTTTTTGATTATTTTCTTGAAAATTTCACAATCATATGTGAGACTCAAAATACGTAATAGTAATGCAGTATTGCACATACAAACTAAAATAGATACAAGAAGCAGATCTAGAACTATTCATTATAATTCAAATTAGAGAGATATGATATATAGAGAGTTCAAAAGAAGGAATGAGATAGAGATAATGAGATAGTATGGAAATATGAGAGAGTCGAGAGTGGTGGGAGGAATAAGCTAGAGGGAAAGGATACTTCTTATCCATAGTATCTTTTCTTCCAATGAGATATTGTCCCACTTTCATCTTCAGTTGTCGAAATGTGTTACTCTTCTTATACTCTATATATTTATTCAATACTTCCTCGTTAAAGTTACACCCATAGATAATTTAAAACTCTCCGCTCTGGCAACGCTCTCTTGCTTTCTTTGCCTAGAGAGAGCGTAGTCAGAGCGGAGAGTAAATTTATCTCGCGGTGTCCTTTAAACTCATCCCCTTTCATTATCATCAAATAATTGTTATTTATTCTTTATTCCATCTTTTAGATATGTGGTTACATCTAGCCGTTATACTTATTCCATCATTATCGATTGCATGTATGAGTACAGTATCAAACACACAAGGAAGACAATGTAAGTTATCGATTGAGATTATTTATTTATAATATAATCAATATTCATTGCAGCTTTATCTCGAAATGCCAAAAGTAGATCAGCACTGAGAAATCCGACAATTCCTTGTTCAGTTCAAACGACAAAATTATGTTTAGAAGGATGGATGTAAGATGATACTCAGTCATTTCTACGAAGTCAAATATTATTTTATTCTAGATGTGATACATCAGCAGTAACAACAGATAATAATAATATTCAATGTAATGATGGATCTGCTCTTCTATTCAAGGTTCGTATATTTTATGGCTGACAAAATTAGTTTTCAAATAAAGTATTTAATCAACTCATAAAATTATGATACTGTCCAAAATGTTCCTGTTCAAATAATTTAAAGATGTTTTATCCAAAAAATTTTTTCCTATTTTTTTCTTCTTTCATGTAATTAAAAAAGTACAATAGATACTTAGTAATTCTGATAAAACAATAAAACCGTCCAAGCTTTCATTATAAATTTTTTAAAAAAGTAAAAATAATATGTAAAAATTATTAATTTCAGGATATTGGAAATCTCGTTCTGATAAATAAATCTCAATGTAAAAACAAGAAGTGGTTGATCAATGATAAAGTATTCAATTCTGATGTAAGTACTATAGATACTTAGTAATTATGATAATCGATATCGATTGAATAGATAGAAGTTACATGTGGATCAATTGTTCCTCGAGGTAAAGGAATATATAATCTCAATCAACAAAATGTAGCTAAAGATATTCATCAAGATCGACCAGCGAAGGTATCTAAAACTTTTTTCCTTTAAAAGATCTTCTGAAAAGTTCATAATTGGTTTTTTTTTTCGTAAATATTTGAATGCTAAAAATTCTCTATTCAAGTGTTTCGTTTTTTTTCACAATTTAACTTTCAGAGTTTGAAAGAAGCAAATAATTCTCATTCACGACCACAATCAAGACATAGTGAGAAGAATCATTCTAATGTTCAATTGGAAGAAAAAGAATTGAAAGTAAGTCAAGATGAATAGATCCAAGATCAAAGATCATAATCAGGAAAGACTTCGAGAGAATTCGTTGATTCGTAGAAGACTGATCAAATCATTGAAAGAATTAGACAATACCCAAGATTTATCTCATATGAATAAACTAAAGGTTATATTATTTTTTCTACCCCTTGAAATAATTGTATGAAATTCTAGGAAGAAATGATATCTCAGAACCATATCAGACAAGAATTGATTAGATTATGGAAAGAAGTGAAGAGAGGAGGACATCCGTTGAGGAAGTTGAAGACTGAATCAATCAATCATTCAACTAATCAATATAAACTACCTGTATTACTATATTGATTCATTGAATGATAGAATATTGATATTGTTTTATTCAGACTCCAGAACATGTTCCTTCTTATGCTGAATTACTCGCTCTTCAAGGATACGAAGCCATGCCTGATGTAAGATCACAGATCAAAGATCAAAGATCAAACATAGCATATTTCATTTAGATCTACCGTAATACTCCTCCTCCTAATCCATTTATTCCATCTTATCAATCAATATCTTCATCTCTATCTTCATCATTATCTCATCCTTCTCTCACTCCTTATTCATCCTATCGAAGATGTGGGCGGTACGTTTGATACTCAGTCATTCCATTCTCTCATCTACGCAGTCAATCTATTTACTTACAGTATCCGTCAATCAACTTCTGATTGTCCTGATGGAAGAATCTGCACGGGATACAAACATCTCGGAGAACATCGAGTAACTTGTCCCAATGGACACGTGGCTGTTGAGGTATACAATATTGATTGAAATAGATCATGATATAGTCCTATGATATTACTCTAATAGAATCTCTTCAGTTATCAGATGGTCATCTTGAATTGATGATCTCATCTTTGGTATGTCCAGAGGGATCAAATGAATGGACAGCTGAGAGTCAATCTGGAGATCAAGGACAACGAATTGGATCTGATGTTACTATCACTTGTATGCAAGGTATCATACTCAGTATACATATATCAGCTACGCAGACAAATTATAGAATGTGCTTGTACTCCATTGGCTGCATCTCCTGTTTGTCCTCCCTCACAGGTAAATATGATACTTAGTCTAGATTATTGATTATCTAATTGAATATCAATTATAGACGTGTTCACCAGCAGCGTTTATAATAGATATGGATGACCAATGTATGCTATATGAATGTGGAAAAGGTCATACACTTTTTGTAAGTTCACAGTCATCTACGCAGTTAATATATATAATGATACTCAGGTACGATCTCGATATGGATGGCAACCTTCTTCTCATCTTGTATGTGGACCAGGAGGAGAATATCTCATGGAAGGTATACTGTAGATATAACATGTGTATGGTTAACATCAAGATACTCAGGCAAAGAAAACGTTGGTGTTAATCCTACAGTAACCTGTGTGATGGAAGGTCAATCATTGAGGAATGATTATAAGAGAAGACAAGGATTCAGAAGTAATGTATTTATTAATAGATAACATTGTTATCTGAAAAGGGGCGTGGCTTATATCGTCTCAATCCATTCTCTTTTTTTGTATATACGGGTAGATAGTGATTAACCATTCACTTAATCATATGTATATCAATACCATATTTTCTGTAAATATCTGTTCAATAATCAATAATATATTAATAAACGCGTTTATTATTTACTATTTACACATAAAAACAAAGAAAAGGATAAATAGAAAGCGGAATACGACAATTCGAACCAGAAAATGGTGTATCACAGTTGGTAATGGCTAATGTTAGTAAGTTTAAAATCGAATATTTATACAAATATTACTTATTTATTAAATAAATAATGTTTGATACTATTTACAATATGAAAAATATGCAACAAAATTGCACCACTACTACGTGAATTGATTGTAGTATGAATCGATAGATGAAAATGTTATGGATGAAGTTATAGAATGATTTGATTGGAATGACTAACAGATAGTTCTTTATATGGAAGAACAACACAATTGAGTAGAATAGTCTCAGGAGCTACAGTAACATCACTACCAAGAATAGTCACTGATGGTGTTAGACGTCCATCTTTAAGGAATAATGGACGATTCTAAATGGACAAATAGTAATAAATATATCCATGAATACTATATTATAATAATGAATAATGGAATATATGACTAACCTCCATCTTAGCAAATGGAACATTGGGATTGGGTGCAAGAGGAACTCCTTCTACATGACACCATTCACCGATCTTAAATATAATATCATAGAAAACATCATTACTGGTAGTATTTTAGGAAAATCGATTAAAGAGCTGTGAAGCATAAGTCACATTTCTCACATCCTCTCAGTATATTTCACTTTAAATCTTTGTTCCTCATCTTGGTACTTGATTTCGTATACAAAAAAAAATTACAAAAAAAATATTTTAAATAATATAAAAGCTGAATCTTTACTTACATTCGATCTCCATCCAATAACTGAATGCATAATACATGCATGTTTGTTTACTACCGTATCAGCCAGAATAATCGACTCCTACAACAATATAAAGATACCATAGTCAAAAGATATAATAAATACCTTAATGCGTACTCCCTTTCCAATCTTCGCATTTGGTCCAATACTAACATTTGGTCCAATCTTAGCCGTTGGATCAACCTACAACACATATTACATTGATGGTAACTTTATTAATATTGTTCAAAGATAAATGAAAGATGAATGTTACCTGTGCACTTGGATCAATGAATACATCTCCAATAATATGAGCTCTATCTACACAGAGACGAGCTGCATATCGACGTTTATATAGACGAAGATATGAACGATTCGCATACAGTACAGCACTTAATCAATCAATATTCAATCATCTATTATAAGTAATTGTTCAATTGAATATGGAAACTATTCCAAGAATATCGATTAATTGATTGATTGAATGAATATAATATAATATACTAACGCAGCAGTCTTAGTCTGACTCCACCAATTGATTGTATTATGCGCATAGAGAGTACCACAATGTGTCATATAAGGAAAGATATCATTCTCGAACCATAATGATGAACATTCTCTGTCCAGATTCTATAATATAATCATATATACTACATACTGTGTATATTAGGTTGATAGGAAAGCCGTTGTTACATTCTAAACGAAGTGTCTACAAAGATCAATCTACGCTACGATGAAAGTTAGGAGTTCTCATTTGATTGCATTCAAATGAATCGAGACTGAGAGAAACATTTTGAATGTAGATTCATCTGAGAGACATATCGTCTGACACATATCATCTTGTTCTTACAAATCGCTTGCAGATCACTCGTAGCGAGATGATACAAAAGCAATTGAGGATTGAGCAACAATGAATGAGTAACAATCACTTTCCTATCAAATTAATAATAATATTGATTGATTGAATGACTACAGTACCTTGATAACTTGAGGTCTCATCAAATAGACTCCACATGAGATATTGACTGATACGAATGTTGTTGGCTTATCCACATAATGGAGTACACGATTGTTTGGACCTTAAGTATAAGAGATCAAAGATCAAACACATATAACACGAAAGAAGTCTTCGAGTATTCACAACCATTCAGTCTCTAGTTTTTATAGATCATAATATAGAGGAATGATATAATATAAATAGAATGATATTTACCAATGGCAATACATCCAAAGTTAGTACTTTGTTCACGTGTTGCTTCTGTTGTCAAGAGAAGACATTGAGCCTACAATGTTTCAATACATACATCCAAATCAATATTACATCCTATATTTGATACAAATATCAATCCATCTTTTACATATCGATATTGTTTTGCATGTGAGCCAGTGTAATAATGTTCTACCCATAGGGCACATATAAGATATACAGTATACTCTTCCTCTTTCATATCTACCGTACCTCGGGTAACGAAGAAAACTGTTCCACCATTTCTCCAACAGGCAAATCTCCACAAACATCAGCATTGATAACAAATATCGATTCGGGAGATCCTTTTAGTATTTCATCTTTAAACCGAGCCATTCCACCAGCGGTTCCTCAACAGATAACGAGATTACGGTAGGTTAGGGGATACTGTACTGGTTCCTCAACAGATAACGAGATTACGGTAGGTTAGGGGATACTGTATTGTATATCAATTGGACAAATACAATCAAATCCCTTCTTTTTACAGCCCAGAGTAGAAGAAGAGTACGATCGGAGTAGTAAAAATATAGACCCAAACTGGTTTCTCCTTTCTCTTTGTCAGAGATTGAACTTTCGTCAAAATTGACATCAATCAAGGTTCATGCTGTACTTGACTGATCTACAGTAACCAAAGACCAACAAATCAGAGCGAGTACATTATATAAAAATATACCGTACCTAGTGCCCCAGGTTCCTGTACATATCGTATAGGAATACGGTATTGTTGTTGACATCGATCACAGAAATCAGAGAATTCATCAGCTGGATAGAAACCAAGAAGAATGATCTCCGATAGAGCTGGCAACTGAAAATATATGAATGAATAAGTTAACCGAGACGAATAACTAGTTTAAGTAGAGAGGGATATGGATAGAAAAGATTAGTATTGAAGAAAGAGAAAGGATATTGTAGAAGAGGACAGACTAGATAGTGAAAGTAGATCAAACTCTGTTTTCTCATTCAAATGACTTCAATGAATAGATTGATTATTATCCCATTACTTGTATATTCAATTAAACGAGTTCCTTCCATACAATTCAATCTAACTATTCCTTCAATATTCAATACTATACATATCTCAGTACACTTTGAGTACGTTCTAGTGACCTTGTTCTCTTTTCCTTTCTATACTCATCCATCCCCTTTCACTCTTTTATCCTGACCACTTTTATCCATCTCTAAAGAAAAGAGGACAGAGACATGCACAATGCTTCTTCGTCCTAACACATTCATCGATTTATTTGAGATAATGGAAGTATACGGTAGACATGTTTATCGATTGATCGAGAGCAAGAGATGAAAGTGTGAATGGTTATGACGTTAGCTTTGATACACAGGGAATGGGATGACAATACATCTAAGCAGTTATGTGTAGAATAGTCAGATATGGATAGACAGGTAAAATGATGAACCTGTGCAAGTTGATCGATATGATGTTCAACTAAAGGAACACCGGCAATTGGAAAGAGTGGTTTAGGAAGTTGAAGTGATAAAGGACGAAATCGAGTACCTCAAATAATATTATTTATTAGAGACATATCAATTGATATGAATACTGTAATCGATCCCTTCTACAATACCTTATAGAGCAAGAGGGAAGTTTTGAAGAGCAAATGCAATCATAAGAATAGGGAGAATGAGGAATATGAAGTAGAGAGATAGAAGTGCTCCAGCTGCCATCAACATACTTATATCAAAGGAATGAGGGAGATCTAGATCTGATCTAGAGGTCTATGCAAGATCGCAGAATTAAAGGGGCGGGATTACAGTTGTGTCTCCTTTTACCCTCCCTCCAATCTACCCTCCTCCGCATACATTATACCTCCTACTCAACTAAGCATACAATAGAAAAAAAACTAAAGCAAAATAAGCAAGAATATTGAATAAAGAATGACTACCTTTCTGAGCACCTCCAACTAAAATCGTTGCTTTGAAGGACATTATCCGAGTGCTGAGTGATTGACCAATTGAGTGATAAATGAATCAATTGATCTGAACTTCAACAAAAACTGGGATAAAGGAAAATCAACGAGAGAAGGCACGAAATAGATAAAGAATGTAACACAATTGGACTACACGTGGACAAAAACTAATTCGCATGTCGTAAAGTCCTGTGTGGAAATCCCTTCGCTCACGCGGTTTACTGTATTAATATAATGTGCTAAGTGAATTTTTAAAGTACTTTATACAGTTGTAATTATTTAGTTTACTCCTTAACTTTTTGCTGATATTATGTTGCTAAGCCCGTCGTAGTTCTATGATCTTACTCTATTATGATTTTTGATGTTATTAATGCTCTATGATCTATTTTAATCTGACTCTAATTTCAACAGGACTTCGTGTTCTCGGGTAGTTTTCCTGGGCATCTTTTAAATCATATAATCATAAGCACGACATCTACATTCAGGTTAGTGAAAATTGTGTGAACTTTTAATTTTGTGTAACGTTTATGAAAAAGAATCGCGTTTATGCATATCCGAAGAACAAGTGAAGTAGAATGCCTTGAACAATTGCCAGTTATCAGCTTGGATTCTGGCTTTACGATCATTTCTAACAACGGGGAGGTATTCGTTAGTACTCTATCTATGATATCTTGAGAAAAAGCTTCACCGAATAATTATGAGATTCTCGGTCGAGTTAGGCCTTTCTCTTGATCTACATTAAATGTTCACTAGTTTATATGCTAAAGTGAAACTATGATTAGTGGCATAGTAATGAAGCGAAGTAATGACGGCAGTAATATACAGAGTTTGACATTGTTATGTACAGGACAAATGTTTTGAGGATAATTTTGATAACAGTTATTACGATTTGAGGTCTTTGGAGGGAGTGGATAAATGAGTGAGAGTAATGAGAATCTAACATAGAAAAAACAACAAATGTAAGAATGAGATTCACGCGGAGACGGTATAAGCCATGGCAGAATTTTCGGGACAATAAGGGGATGGAGGAGGTGATGGAAATCCACTTTGAGCATTCTCTTCCGTGAATTGCATTAGTTGATCACGAATTCGGTATCGATCTCGAAGAACAGTTCGCACATCCAATGATCGCTGAATATAGTAATACTCATTGATTTGATTTGTAACGCTTTGTTCTACCTGCTTGCTTAGATCTTCTAAGAAAGGGATGAGTTTTAGTAGCTCCGTATCATCACTTTCATGATACCAACTCTCGATTGGTATACCATTGTCTATTTGATAGGAGAATGACTGTGGCGAGTTGTCAATAATCATTGTCTTCGATAAGTCACGTCCGAGAATGGACAAATCCTGTGAAGAGATGAATTATGTCAACGACTCTTCATTTTGATATAGTTTACCTTTATATAGTTCCCGAAAACATTAACGCAATGTTCCCTAAATAACCTATATCGCACTTGTTTCTTTCCGGGGTCGAGCAGATTCTGAAGAATGAAAGATGATTAATGGTTCGCAATAGTAGTTAGCTAATCGTAAGTAATAATTCACCATAAGCTTGTCAGCATAAATTCTCTTGCTGGCGGTGAATAGAATAAGCTCATAGCATTGAGACATTCGCTGAAGAAATTCGTACAAGTGCGGTCGTAATCGGACGTAGACCTATAATTAATCATATTAGTGATTACTCAATATGCAAAGTTGTCGTTATCAGTGAATGTGTAAGGTGAATGACTCAGACATTGATTGTTTTACAAGTCGTTCTCTGTCATGGACATCAATCAAAATGTCCTTGATATGACACTTTCTTTATGCATACCTGATAAGTATTGTCTTGAAATTCGACATCGAATACCATGGCAGCGTCGGTTAGAGGAGTCAGACTGCAGTGCACAAGAGTCTCGTCCTAAAATACAATATATTTAAGTTTAAAAGCAATATAATTACGTAATTACGAATTAACTAACGAGATCTAAAACAAGTGAGAATTCAGGTGTAGATCGTGTCCTTAGTGGTAGGGCAGGACATCGATATCTCATTTCATCTGTTAGTGGAGGTACATTCGCCATCATGTATATCCTGCAATTTTTTTTGTTATTCAAAATAAATTTCATTTAGCTTTTCATACTATTCTTTTTTTAAATTTCATTTCTTTACTCATTTCGTTATGCACAGATTTCTCGAAAGTCTTTGGAACATAAGATTGCAAGTATCGATCGGGGTCTTGAAGGTAGGAGTAGAGAGTTGAAAGGAGTCTAGTAGTTGTTCAATTCAATCACTGGCGAGGGAAAGGAAAGGGGGGGGGGAGAGATATTGCAAAGAGATATTGGCACTAAGGGACATTGTCCATATTGGATGTTAGAGTAAGAGGTATGGACATTGGTCAATGGTCAACATAGATAAGGAATAGAGAAACGGGAGGGGAGTGGGGGGGGGGGGTAGCTGTCAGGAAGAGAATAAGTTAGTAGCAATGATGGTGACATTAGTGGACATGGATGGTTGTATTTGGAGTATTGAACATAGTATTATTTTGTACTTGTTATGGGGAGGAGTGTACTCTAGAGTGGATAAACACACCCGGCTGCCATCCCCCTCCCCCCTCTCACTCCTCCGGTATTTCTTACTCGCGGGGCACACCGTCCAATCCCGTGGTGTACGCCGCGAGGTACACCGCGGGGCAGAACTCTTAGACGGGGTACCTCGCGAGCTGCAGCCTCTAGACGGGGAGCCCCGCGAGGTGGACGACGGCGTGCCTCGCGGGGCAGGAGGGACGGTGTGCCCCGCGAGATTTGATGTCCACCCCGCGAGGCACGCCGTCACTTCCACACCGTGGTGCACCTCGCGGTGTACCCCGCGAGATTTGGCCTCTCAACGGGGTGCCCCGCGAGCAAAAAAAACCGGAGTCTCCGTCTTCTCTATTCTTTTAACCCCCCCTTACTTCCTTCACCACTTCTTTCTCTTCTACTACTACTCTCACCCTTCTCCCCACACACAAGTCAATACATGAAAAATGTCACTGATTTGTTATCTATAAAAGTAATTAATGATAAGGTGATACATATGGATATTGTGAATAGAATTAAATATATAGATCAGCATGAATAGTTGTAATCATAAGATGAACGATTGATACAAGTAATGGAACCGGTTAACTGTTTCTGCCACACTCGACTCAGTTGAAATATTCTATTTCAAGTCAATGGGTTCCTTCCACCGGAAGTAAGTTGGTAACAAGTAACTCTGATTAATTCAATAACAAATTCGAAATATGATAAATGAATAGTGGATAAATGTAATATATAAATAAACTAACGAGTCAAAGTCGATATTGGTAGTCTGTGAGTTGGTATCGTCTTCATTTACTTGCCATATAAAGGTATCATTCTGATTAGGTGGAGTATCAGGTCCATTAGTAGTAGATGAAGACTTGTGACGATTGATGATAGTAGGTGATTGTAGTGATACTCTACTATCTCTTGTACCTCCTACTCTTGATCGTCTACTCCCTCCACCTCCTACCGTACTCGATGGAGTCTTACGACGCATCCAACGGAAGATTATGAGCTAGTAGTACTAGTATAGATAGATGGAAGGGAGCGATGGTTTGAGGGGGGCACGTCGTTGGCTCGGAGCCAAGTCAAGTGAGAGAGAGAGATAGGAAGGAAAGAGGGAGGATAGAGAGAGACCAGCCACCCGCCACCCCTTCTCTCTTTGCCCGATCGATTCGAACGAAGGAGAGGGAGAGACACAGCGAGCACTACACTATCATACATTGCCATACCCTCGCAGTGCGAGGATTGACCCACTATATACGGTCCATTTTAGGCCACTTGATAAAAAATTAAGCTAAAAATGACGATTTTTAAGTGAAAATAACGAATTTTGTAAATCAACCCACCCTATTTCGAGAATTGACCCACTATATAAAATAGACGGCGAGGGTACCGAAAATGTATGCTACACTATCCCTCACCCTCTTCGCCTCACTCGCAATCCTCTGCGTCTCTTACCATCTTACTCTCGTCGTATGAGACTCTAACCGCGAGTAGTGGGGTGATGTGAGTCAGAAAAAGAGAGAGATAGAGAGAAGGAAGAGGGAGAGATGTATAATGAGCGTGTATAGCGAGGAATCGCGCGGGAATAATTTGTATAGAGAGGATAGACAATAGGAAATGGTGTATTCTTGGAGGAGAAGCATATTTTGTATATAGTGTTTAATCGATTATCTCTATTTAATTAGGTGAATAAACACCTTTATTATTAATCACTAAGTTGTCCCTGTTCAATTGTTAGATTACGGTATTCGCGCATTTGAAACTTTTATATTTCCTTTTCGACTCTTTCAGTGACTTAGTTTTAAGTGTATTTTTCAACACAGTTTAATATTATTATTTATTACAGACATGGTCCAAACTCGTTCTCGTGATGGAGAAGTCAAAGTTGAACGAACGAGACCTGCGAGACATACTACTCCATCTAAAAAGGTTACTTATGCTTATTATATTAGTTCATGATGTTTATGGTGGTGTATTGTTATCATTTAATCGTTATAATTGTAGAAAACTGAAGAAGTGAAGAAGAGTGGATCTTCAATCAAGAAAAAGACTTCTCCTAATAAGAAATCACCCGTGAAGCTTCTACTCAAATCGGTTTGTTCTTTGCAAAAATTAACATTATTTTGTTTAAAGTCGATCTAATTGCATAGGTCGAATAGCTAGGTTATCGATTTTCAAAATCCGGTCAGGTTTTTCGATTTTTGGCAAATTTTGCTCTAAATCCGGTCAGGTTTTTCGATTTTTGGAAAATATTGGCTCAAAACCCGGTCCGGTTTTTCGATTTTTGTGAAATTTTGGCTCAAAATCCGGTCAGGCTTGATACTTTGCAACATACTTTTCGACCTAATTGTATGTGTTTTGTAAAGAATATAATGAGTTGTTTGCAGTCTCCTGGTCGTACAACATATACTTCTCGTTTACGCGGTTCTAATCAATTATTCAATTGTGGTGTGGATAACAATGAAGAAGTTAATATACTCACTAATGATATTACTTCCAAACTGACCATAAAGGTAGTCAGTTTAACGATTTATTTCATATTTAGTGGTTCTCTTGAAATGATTGTTTATTTCAGAATGATGAGAAAACTACAAAGACTCCAATCAAGAAAGTTATCGCTAAGAATCCTTCACCCATCAAGAATATTGTGCTAAAAGCGGTTAGTTACTATTCATTTAATTTTCGAGGCTAATTGATATTGCCTTAGTTTTTAATATTTAAATTCATTGTTAAAAATATTTACAAAAATATATGGTGAATGTTTTGAGTCTCCTGGTCGATCGACATATTCATCTAGAACGAGGACTCCTTCTCGTATAGATAATAATGAAGAGAAGAAAGAAGAAACAAGACCTAGAACAAGAAAGAACTTACATGTTTTAGATGTATACATAGTTTAATCAACCTTTGTTTTTAAAACAAAATATTCAATGTTGGATTGAACAATGTATACAGTTGTTGATATTAAGGTGGATGATCTTCCTTCATCTTCATTATCAATAGATTCAGCTATATCTTCATCATGTGAATCATCAACTAAATCTCCATCTTTATCTTCTCCAACTTCATCTTCATATGGATCTAGTCGTGAAGACGGTAATATATTTACAATGTATCACAGTTATGTAAATGATAACGTACTTTTAGTAATCTCATATAATTTTATTAATTCATGTAGCTTCTTCCTTTTTCATGATCTTATTTCCATATATGTTTTATGTTTAGTTGCATATATCTTTTGCAATGTATCTCTTATAGACTGTACATCTACTCCTTGTGACACAGTATCCTCATCTACTCATACACCCATTGTCCCACTCAAAGGAAGAGAAAAGGAATATGCGACTCTCCTTTCTTTGATTGATAAATCCATCGAGAGTAATCAACCTCTCACTATTTACATATCTGGGACACCGGGAACTGGTATTCTTTGTCATTATTACTATTTTATTTTATTTTCTATGACTACTAATAGCACTTTAAATGTTGTTCACATTTATGTTAATCGTGTTTAATTGTAGGAAAGTCAGCCACAACTCGTCTGATTCTTGAAGAGTTGGCTCTCCCACCCAGGAAGATCAAGGTTTCTACAAGTTCATTTATATACCTTTGTTTCTACATATGTCATTAAAGATATAATGCAAAAAGAAGCTTGTCTTTTTGTACTATATCTTTAAAGGGACCCGGAAACGAAAAATTAAGTTGCTCTCATATGATAGAGCTTTGAATTCTGCTTCGAAAAATGTAAAAATTAAAGAATAATCTGTCTCTTATAAGGAAATAATGTAATCAGAACGTTGAAAAACTGCTGGTGTATTTCGCCGGGTTACTGTAGTTTATTCGACTTTTCCTAATGTGCACACCACAACGATCTCGACACTTTTTTTCACTTACAGTGTTCACTCTTTCGTATATCTAACATTATAATTCCAATATTTATCCTTTTTCTGATATTTTGAGCTGTTTTTATACTTTATTTATCACGACAAGAAGATATAAAGAACAAAAATTTACAATGATCATCAATTCAATCGACAATTTTGCTCATCTCGCAGACAACATTCATTCAATATTATATAGTTTATTTATAACATATCCCATAATATAAGGATACAAAAGCAAGATATCGAATACAAAGAAATATACATCGGAATTGGGCGATATAGAAGACTTGTATCTGCATGAAATTATACAGTACAACCATAGAAAGCAAAGAATGAAATCTTAACGGTTTAAACGAATAGCACTCCATTGGCAGATAATTCTAATAAATGGTCTCTACACCATGCCAATCAGTTGTGACGTCATCCTCACTGTCGATGAAGCCAGCAACAGACCATCGCATGGGACGCATGGCCGAGCCAGCCGGCTTGCGCCATGACCTGAAAAGATTTGGCGAGTTAAATCAGTAAAACAAAGTCCATTAGATAAAGGTTGTTAAATGAATAGTGAACAGGTAGATTCTTTTCTTAAAGTTGCGTTAAAGATGTGGTCCCTCGAGCTTTTTCGTGACAAGACTGTCCGGGTAGAATGATAGAGATTTATCACACGAACCGAAAGACATATATAATATTGATTCATGTTATGTTTAAAGCCCACTATGCGCATTGAAAGTACTACTTTCAAGTCATGTAGAGAGTGCCCACCCGATTTGCGTTCTGGCTCTCTCATTTTCTCATTATCCCTTACGCCAATTACCATATAATATAAACAATAGCCAACATGCTTATCGTGGCGGGAGTCAGTCATGCAAACTCGAGGATCCCCTTCTTTAAAGTCATAGGTGGGCACGCTGGGGGAAAGGCTGTGTGAAAACCGGGGAATTGTAAGGCAAGGCTATGCGAATGACCATTTTTTAGCAGATATGACTGGAAATTTTCCAATTTGTGTGAGGCAAAGCTATGCGCAAAGCCCCGAAACGGAAGGCAAGGCTGTGTGCAAAAATAATTCGTTTTCACGCGCCCACCTATGGTTAAAGTTAATGTTTTAGCTACAATTCACGCTAACACGATAACGAATATTTTAAGTGTAAACAAGTTCTTCTCAACTCATTGTCAGGATGAAACGTATAAAATAAAATGCAAACTAAATGTAGAAGAGACACACCTTCTGGATCCAGAATAATTAGTGATAGAAGCTTCGGATAGCGTGTGTCGAAGGCTACTGGATCAACCTAAATTACAACAATACAGTACAAAATAATTATTATATCGCTGTAATGGTTTCCTGTTGTCCCAGAGGATAGTACCCACAATACAAGGGCAGAAACAGAATTATAAATCAATGAAATTTAATATAAAATAAATATTATACAAATAATGACATCGACTTACTCTCGCGGATCGTCTGCTTGAAGTAGGGCGCTGAGCGACGCAGGTTATCATAGTAGACGGCGAAACCGATGTCGACGGCGCCTATCACAATAAAATGATATAATACGCTCGATTTACGCATAGAAAGTGCCGTTCAAAGCGGTTTCATTCATTTTTCTGCATTGCATGATTAAAAGTTATCGCGAAGAGAATGAAATGAAGCATTATCTGTGCATAGAATTGGTTTCAGCATAACGAAAGTTGCCCCTAACGTGAAGATGTAAGAAGAAAACCGAATACCTACAAGGAATTCCGGCGACTGACGAGGTTGGCCTTCCCCCACTCGATGATGCCTCCAGAGGAGCCGCCTGGCTGACCGAACCGTGCCATGTCCGCTAAATTATATTTACGAAATATATAAGTATTTAAAACGACAATAATGGACGAAATGCGTGTAAAACATTTCCTAGTTTACTAGTTAAACATGAAATTATCGCCGTTTTTCGCGTGAATAAGGCTACAGAAATGGAGCGATGGCATCCACGCTCGCTGCAGAAGCATTTAAATAGACAATAATGGAAAAATAAAGGACAAAAGGCGTACAAAACAAAGAATTGAACGAAGAAAAACAAAGTGGAACGAAAGAGTGAAACGACGCCAACATACCATAAGTCTTCTGCTTTTTTCCCACACCACAAATGCGTGGTGTACGAAAATAAAGAATCTATAGCGAACCTACAGTAACCCGTTGATTTTTTCATACGCGTTTTTATGCGTATTATATATATATTTTTCAAATTCTTTTTTATCAAATGTTTAATTCACACCTCGATAGACTCTCTGGCGAAAAATTAAGAAAATTAAAAATAGTGAAATTTTGGCTGCATTTTCCCTTTAATGCAATGAGTATGATGCATTTATATGTATCTTTAACGATACACACGCAGAAATGAATCAATGTTAAATTATGTAGTATTTCTAAAGTACCTAACTAACTAGAAGTTTAATACCGTGTTTGTTTTTCAGTCAACAATGGTGAATTGTACAAGTCTTCGTACGAGTGATGATGTATGTGGAAGTGCTATGAAGAATATTGGAAAGGTAAATATATATTTATATTCATTCTGTAATGTTCTATCAGACATGGTCCATGGTTATCCCACGGCCAAAAAATGCGGGTGGGCAACGTAGATTTTCGGCAAAAAAATGCCGGTGGGTACACAAAAAATGGGGGAAATCAAAACTTTAAAAAAACCGTTATTATTTCAGTTGACAGTTAGACTATTTAACTTACAGTAAGAACAAGAACTGATTTTAATAATACGCGATTTCGTTCAATACTGCACTATATTACATGCATAGTATCTCAATCTGATCGGGTACCGACAGACAAAAACATGAAACTCAAGAAATTTAGTGATCATTGCGTTTAAGATGATTTCCAGCGCGTTATCCCATGGTACCTACGGTGGGATAACGCTCTGGCAAATGAGTTTGACGCGTTCGTTTTACATTTCTATGTGGAAAATTGGAATCTCTGTCGGTACGCGACGAGAAATGACGCAAAAAATAATTTTTATATGCTAAGACCAAGGAAATAGAAAAAATAAATTCAGTACGCGATAATCATGCCTGAAAATTCACCCCTCCAAACAACACTTTCCCACTATAATTTTCATATTTCTTATTGTCCACTGTGTTCTCTGTCGGTACGCGACTCTCTAAACGAAAAATCAATTTTTTTTGAATCAATTAATATTTCAGTTCTTGTTAACGTTAAATTCCGACACAGCGTTCTACTATCAGTTCACTGAACTTAAAGATCGTACTCTTCTCATATTCGTACTCATTTATTCAGTTTGCTACCATACTCTTTCGTTCAATTTTTTTCGACATGATTGATTAATTAATAATTTTTTCAAGTCAAAATTTTTCGAAATTTTGCGGGTGGGTTACCTACTTTTTAAAAAATTTGCGGGTGGGTCTATCCCATGGGATAACCATGGGCCATGTCTGTGTTCTATTTTGGATCTTGTTTAGAATGATGTTAAAGGGAAGGTGAATGAAACGGCTTGAACGCATGGAATTTAGTCTGTACACTTCAGAGCCAGAACCACATTTTTTTCTCTGATTTTCACGTTTTCCAAGACACAAATTGTCAGCTATTTTAAATTTAGTTAAGTTGTTTTTTCGTTTACCCTACGCAAACAAACATTTGGGGAACGATGAAATCCAACAAAAGTTTTGAGCATTTTATAATTCGTGTCACAAAAATTCTAAAATATATATGGCTATTGATTAGATTACGGTATTGGTAAAGGTTTTTCTCCTCTTTAATTTGAGTTTATAAATAATAATATAATAATATTATAGGCATGCACCTCAGGAGCTCATACTAAGTTCAAATCATTTGTATCATCTCTTCGTCATCCATTTGTACTTGTTCTTGATGAGGTTTGTTATTATTGATTATTGAATTATTGATTACATTTTTTTAAATCGGGTTGGTCGAAAGCGAAAATTACATAGTTGAGTGAATTTTGGATATTTCGTTTTCATTTTTGAGTGAGTTTTGGCTAAATCAGGTGGATCTTATTGCTTGGGACAATGCCGTCCATGTATGATTGATTTTACCGCCTATATGACACCTTTACTATCATTAGCCTTTTGACTTCAGGCCGATTTTGTATCCGAGAAAGCTCTAACATCGATATTCACTATGCCGTCTACAGTATCCTCTCATCTTATTGTTATTGGTCAGTTGTTTATTCTTTATCGTGAAAATTTTATTAAATATGATATCCAAAAAGAGGGATGGTATTGGGGTTCTTCTTATAACGCGATAAGAAGAACCCCAATACCATCCCTTTCTTTCTTATACAGGAAAATAAATGATTTGATTTGATTTAACTACTTATTAAATGTTTGACTATTATATTAGTTTTTTAATGATGTATGTTTGCAGGAATAGCCAATACTATCGACTTCACCGAACGAGTTTTGAAAAAAATAAAGTGAGTGTTTTTGCGTTACTGTGTTTTTGCACCTTACTCTTTTTTTAGTCTTCAAAATTCGCACCCGTCATTTGTTGATAATATGATATGATTTTAGACTTCGTAATGAACCTCGTCTACTCGTATTTGGTCGTTATTCTAAAGAACAATTGGCTACTATTCTACATGATAAAATGATAGAAGAAGGAGAAGAAGTAATGGATTCAACTTCATTGGCTCTCTGTGCAGGAAGGGTAAGACAATTAATCTACAGCATATCTTCAATTTATATCAACTCACTCGATTTTTCGTTGTGTATTTGTGCAGAGATATCATATGCATCTAGACAGATAGATAAATGATGATGTATCAGGTAGCAGCTGTATCGGGTGATCTACGAATGGCTATGGATCTAGTGAGACAAAGTAGTAAGAGAATGATGAGAGATGTAAAGGAGAAGGAACTACAAGAAAAGAATATGATGGATGGTGAACAATCTAATGGTTAGTTGTATCCATAAAGTTTATATCGGTTGTGGCGAAATGCTATTTTGGGTGAAAATTGTGTGCCATATATTCTTATCATTTTTTACCGATACAACGGTTTTTTTCTAGAACTTTTTAAGGATCCGCCAAGTTCTAAGATACCCCTTTATCTCGTTAACGATAGTGTGTGTTTCAGTAGATGGTGCTGTTGTTCCTCCAAGTACTCCTCATTCATCACGTGAGACAGCTCTTCGTGCTATCAATTGTGTATATCGTACTGTATATTCATCTCCCCTTGCACGTGCTCGTCTTCCTCTTCAACCCCGTGTACTACTTGCTGTATGTCTACGACTATCTACTACTACAAAGAAGGTATTTACATATTCATCTATATCATTCATAACTATGATTACAGAAGTCTCTAACTCGTAGTGGTCTCGTCTCTGCCTATAATAAAGCATGCACATCCTTTAGCTGGCCAATGGCTAGTGGAGAAGATTTAGATTCTGCTATTGATCTCATTTCTAGTCAGAGTTTTATATCTGTACAAGGAGATCAGATTAGACTACAGGTCAGATTTATTTTTCATTTGCAAGTATCAAAATATTGAACGTGGTTAGACTGAATAGTGTTACTGGTTCCATAATTAAAATAGTTTGTGTTGTAGGTCGATGCTACAACAGCTCGTTCTGCAATCTGTGATAATGATCTTCTTCGTAAGATTGAATCACTCCAATTAAATTAATATTTATTTACTTAAACGTTTTATACAATTATCAACTTATACTCGAAAGGTCTGGAATCTTTTTCCATGTTGTATCATTCTAGTGCACATAAAGTACAGCAGAATCTCCCAGTGAAAATGGACGCCCCGGGTAAACCGAACAATTGGCCCCTCAATTTATTACGCAACTGTGATGTTTAATTTTTTTTTAATGATAGATATTGACATTTTTTTCAAGCTACATAATTTAGAAAATTTCGGTCAAATATGGAGTAAAAGAACGCAATCAATTAGAATGGTTAATATTGAATATTCACAGCGTAATAAATCAAGGGGCCAAATGGGCGCCCCGGGTAACACGGGCGTCCATTTTCACTGGGAAATTTAGCTGTACTGCATGTATCACTAACTTATTCTACTAGCTAGCTTGTAATCGATTTAATTCTTATCTATTACTAGTATACTAATGTATATGATTACCCCTATTATATCATCCTTTTCTTATCTATTCTATACGTGTTCAATTACTCGGTATACACTACCGTCAACGGCTTATATTCAATCACTCATGTTGTTTAATTATTTGATGCTTTTATCTAATATCTTTGAATTCAGTAAACAGAAATGTTTCTGGATCATTTCTATGGACGATGCCGTGGAATTTTTTGTTATGAGTATACTGTAAGTAAAAGCGTTAAACCTGATGTAAACCATATGATCTCTTCAACTTTCCTGCTCATGTTGTCTGTAAATTGCTAATGTTGAATAAACTTTTTTTCTACTCTTATGATTACACTTTATTTGCGCATTCCGTTTGATTCGGGACTAAATATTTGTGTATGACAGTTTGTTTTGTAATTGATTTATTTGATTGAATGTAGATGCGTCCTTTAACTGAAGAAGAACAACAATCTGTATTTGAGAAATTGGCCAAATATATTGGAGATAATGTTACTCATCTAGTTGAGGTATACAATATTCTTGTTCATTTGTCTCAGTATATTTGGACCCATATGCATGAAAACCGTTTTACGAGAAACGTGACTTCACAAGCGGAGGTGTTTGCCAAAAGTTACCCCACTTGTAATTATAAACAATAATTATAAACAGAGGTAGTATACGTTCATGTATACTACCTCTGTTTATAATTATTTTAAATAGGTTAATATAAGAGTGGGAATATTATATATAGTTATATTGTAGCGTGCTGATGGTGACTACGTTTTCCGTCTTCACAAGGAAAGAGTCTACTACTGTAGTGAACATCTCCTCAAAATGGTATCATTTTATCACGTTCACTTCTCTTTGTATAACATTTTTTTTCATTTCATTTTGAGCATCATGACATAATTATTCATAACTTCTAGATATTCCACAGTGTTGTATTTTTAATGAATACGAATGCACATGTTTGATACCATTCTAATGATGATCATTATAGGCAGCAAGTATTGCCCGTGATTGTCTTCTCTCATTTGGTACTTGCTTGGGAAAGTTCACCAAATCACGTAAATTCCATCTTCATATCACAGCTCTCGACTATATTGCTCCATATGCTAAAGTAGGTTTGAGCACGTCTAGAAAATAACACTGACTGACTGTGGTAAGAATACTACGTAAAAATACGAATGGGTGGGTGAGAGCACAGACTGGGTTAACGGCTTCCGAATCAAGTTAATATGCATTCATTCCTTATTTCATTTACATGTATGCTGTACTTTACAATCATTAATTCATTGCAGTGTCGTATCTGGTTGAAACCGAATGCTGAACAACAGTTCTTATACGGTAACAATGTCCTGAAGTCAGGAGTACTCCGTATGAGTGAAGGAGCTGGAGGAAGTGAAGGAGTTGTTGTATACTCTAGTAACGATACTCCTCTTGGGTACGGTAACTTTGAGCACTCTTTATATTTAGAGTAATCTCAAATGGTTCTTGTTTATAGATTTGGAGTGACAGCAAAGGGAACATCAGACACAAAGAGAGCTGATCCAACTTCACTTGTTCTGTTACATCAAGCAGATCTAGGTGAATATCTTAGAAGAGAAGAAACTCTTACCTAAGGTCCATCCATCCATCTATTCCTATACATTCTTCATATCTATTCACATTTTGTTGTTTATATCTTTTCAAATTTGTTGTTCATTGTTGATTTAATCCTTTCAAATGGAAATTGGTTTTTGCCGTTAGTTGTTGGCATGTTGTTGGTTTACATTTTATTCATAAACATATAATATACTCTGCGATGAGACAATCGTGACAACAAAAAAGGACAACAACGAAAGGAACCCGATGGGTATACTATTAGATAGAAAGGACTTATATTGAACGAGAGAGTGAAACCCGATTGAGTTTAAACATAGGAAAATATAAAACTAATACCTAATAGGACTATCATAAGGCTAATTATTAGAAAAGTAAGTATCGATCGATGTTAAAACTAGTAGAGTTTAGATGACTGAATAAGTTAGTGAGATGAATAGAGAGAGGGAATGATAGATGAAGGGATATGGAATGGAATAATGGTACAGATGATGGTCGATGCTGATAAACATCTATCGATAGACAATCATAAATAGATTATGGTGAACTAATTGCACTCTTCTCAACTGAATTAGAATTCAATTCAACTCTTTCTTCTGGTGTTGATGTCACCCGTGGTTCTATCTCCACACATAGAACCTTTGATGTTATTGAACATACGAAATCTGAAATGAGTTCAAAGATTAAAGATCAATCTAAATAAGAGGTCATACTTACCACTAATCTTATCGTAAACATTACAAATTCCACAACGTTCCCATACATTCGTTTTGAGTATTACAATATAGATAATCAATCCAAGAAGAATTACTCCACATCCAACCAATGTTATCTTAATAAGCAATCAATCAATAAAGGAAGATGTACTGTATCGATCCATATCATTAATCGATAAACATACCAGGAATTGATCGACGAATGGAATAACAACTAGTCCCAATGAAACAAAGAAGAGGAGATATGTGAGGATTAATGGAACACGAATTGCCTCTACAATCAATATAATTGATATATACTAGATATTGATTGAATGTTCATTCACTAACCAGATTCAACTTCAACATGTTTATGTCTAATATATATCAATGCTCCTGCTGTCACTGCCTTCTGTGCCCACATGACAAATGTCACTGCATTCACAAGGAAATCAGTTGGAACCAAACACATTATAGCTGCTAGTAGAGCCTAGGAGATAGATTACGGTATGTGAGAGATACTGTAGACAATGAATACTTGAAGAAGTACAGCAGGTCGAGGAGAAGCCGATGATGGATTCACTCCAGAGATAAAAGCAGGCAATTGTCCTTTGATTGCTGCTGCATGCATTATCCTATTTGGATGGATATAATAATATATTATCGTATTCAATGATTACCTTGATCCACAGAATAGATTACTGTTGAGTGTTCCCATAACAAGGATTGCAATCATACCAGGAATGATCTTTGCAAGAAATGAATCACTTCCGAACGTATATCTAGCAAAGTCCTACAATATTCATTCAATTCTTATCACACTTATTATCCCGCTCTTTCGAGGGGATTCCAAAAAATGAGTATTACTCATAGTTTGATCCTTTGCACGGAAATCTTTAGTAAAAGGCGAAAGATTTTCTCGGATAATTGCAAAGGATCCAGAGATAAAGAGAAGAGTGAAAGAGAGAAGTTGAATAGAGCGCGCGGCGAATGTCAGACAGGTTAGGTGGCCCTTGTTAGAGAGTGAAAGAGTGAGGCTGTGAGAGGTAGAAGATTGAATGCAACTGACATCTCCAATGGCTGTAGAGTTAACAACTTCATCAAATGTCATAACAGTGAAGAATGATACATTGATAAGAAGATATGCAACAGCTACTACTGTTAAACCAAAGAAGAGTGAAAGAGGCATTGTACTGTAATGAGAGAAGATTAACGAAAGAGAGAAAGTCACTCTCCCTTGGGCTCTTTTAGCGGACAAAGAAACAAGCATCGGCGGTTCAGTGGTAGAATGCTCGCCTGCCACGCGGGCGGCCCGGGTTCGATTCCCGGCCGATGCAATTCCTTTTGCCCTATTTTAACAGCATACCTTCTGGAATTCTTAATCTCTGGCGTTCCATAATTGAGGATATCCCATCCAGCATAACTCCTATAATCTTTCATTTGTATGCAATTCGATACGGACCAATATATACTACAATAAAATAGATAGATAGAAAATAAATGTACCATAATCCTCCATAAATTCCCATTACCATATGTGTAACATCCCAATCAGATCCATCGAATATATTAACGAAGTTCTCAGTTTTTCCTTTATTTGAATAATTGTAATGAATATAAGACTAGTGAATATGATACCTTTAAAAATGAGGAAATATAATCCAATGACGATTATAGCTCCAATTGACAAGAGCTTACATACTGACACAATGTTCTAGAAGGAATATTGATTGATTAATAGATAGATACAGTATGAATATGACTATTGATTGATTCTCTCACTTGGAATGGACCTGCGATCTTGTCCAGACTGAAGAAATTGAGAAACATAATGAGAGCTTAAAGATCAAAGAGTATTTATGAGAGATCAAAGATCAAAAGTGAGAACTCACCAAGGAGACCCATAGCAAAGGCGATTACTGTATAATCATCATTCCCAGAATCCAAACCAACTGAAAATATAAATAATATAATAATATTATAGATAAGCGATGAATAACATTATAAACTTACAAAACTTGGTTAAATATTGTCCGAAGGTAATACTTTGCACAGCAGCACTAGCAGGGAATGTGATACAAACCTTAAAGAGGTTACCGTACTTAAATAATGATTAATAGAGTACGGTAGGTATACGGTAGATGATACTTACAGAGACTAACATGAATGAGAATGCCAATCCTTCCCATCCAACCTTCATTGCATAAGCATAATCAGCACCAGGATCAGGAATTGATGTTGCCAATTCAATATAGACTATCGCACCTTAATCATCAGATATAAAGATCAAAGATCAAAGATCAATTAAGGAATAGATAACAAACCGAGGAATGATATAGCAGCACATGAAAACCACATAAGAAGAGTAAGTCCTATTGATCCAGCTATAGTAGCTACACTATTGGCTGTGATGAATATACCAGATCCAATTATATTACCTTAATCATACAATTATTGATTGATTCAATAGTATATTGATCATACCAATGACATAGCTTGAACAAGATACCAATCCCATTTTGTGTTCTTTCACTTGAGGTACTTCACCCACTTGTTGTTCCATAGTCCCATGATTATCTTTTATTGATTCTCCTGATTCTTTCTCATCCATTATGATCTATCGATTATCGGTCTACTGAAGAACAAAAGACGATTACAGCATCCATAAGGAAGAGAAGATGAGAATAAGTAATGTATAGAATATGAATAGTTAACGTTACCTGTTATGAGAGAAAATGAATGAGTAGATTCAATGGGGCCCAGAGTAGAAGACTGTAGAAGACCTTAGAATAGAGGTAAATTGTATTGAATAAGAGTGTTGAGAATAGATAAAGATCATAGGTAAAGATGAAGGGAAGATAAAGAGAAGAAACACTACAACAGTTATGAAGTTCATTGAAAGATAAAGATTAAAGATGAATTAAACGCATTCTTTACTCTTCAACTTTTTCATTCTTTCAACAAATCAATTGATCGCCATCACTTTTAAAGGAAGAGATAGAAAGTTCAGTTTTGAATTTCCGCCATAATGATTTTTTTTTTAAATCGACATACGGTAGTGGCCTGAAATTTGATCAATGATCTTCTAGGTAAGTGATCTGTTCAATGAAGAAAATTGTTCAGATCCTCCCCAACCACTACATTTTTACTTATTATTTAACATTTATGTGGGTGAATTCTCGAGGTGGGGAACACTGGCGGGAATTCAACACTAAAAAGCATAGGGATGGCTGTCCCTCTAAGAATCGTTAAAGTATTCGAACAATTCCATAGCCAAAACTGAAGAGAAGATATATGAAAAAACGTTGAATCTATGATTATCATAGATGAAACAAGAGAAGAAAAGGAAGGATAAACATGGAGAAAAGAAATACTCATATAGATAAAGAATGAAGAAATAGCGAATTAAAGAGGGAGAAAGTGTGAAAAGGAGAGGGTGAGGAATATAAATGGTAAGTGAAAGGAGAAGAGTTCATCATGCCATAGAGATAAAGTGAAGAGAATGGTATACCCCCATAGAATGAGAAGATTAGAAAATGATAAGAATGACATACAGATTACAAAGATCAAATCATACCATTCATTTATAGTTCAAATGTGATACAACCTTAAATCAATAAATGACGGATTACAGTAATCTATTAGGATAATAGATCAAATGAAGATATTTATGATGAATAGAATAGAATATAGAATGATAATTGAATTCAAGATAGATTTATATCAATCAAATAGAAAGAGAAATGGAAAGAGAGTGAATGGTTCTGCAAATGAACAAATATTATGATCCAATCATCCAACCACCATTTCATTCCTATTCCGTCCATTCATCTGTGTTCTATCGATATAACGTCATATCTATATGTCTGCATTGATGTGTAGTGGACAGAAGGAGAGTCAGAGGGAGAGGGGAAAGGAGAGGGAGAGGGAGGAGAAGGAGAGGGAGAAGTACAAGGAGAGGGAGAGGGAGAGGGAGAGGGAGGAGAAGGAGAGGGAGAAGTAAACGGAGAGGGAGAGGGAGAGGGAGAAGGAGAGGGAGGAGAAGGGAGGAGAAGGAGAGGGAGGAGAAGGAGAGGGAGAAGTACAAGGAGAGGGAGGGAGGAAGACAAAGTAGACACAAAATGTACATGAATGAATGAAGAAAAGTGGAGAGAAATGATGCAACGAAAAGTGTAAAAAGAATCAGAGAAGATATGAAATGATAGGGAGAATGAGAGAGAATAGAGAATGAATCCTGGATGTTCTGTGTTTCATTATCACGTGATAGGCTCAAACTCTTTAAACTGCCCCTTCTGCACTTTAGAACTACATCATGATTAAATATATGAAGGTATTCCTTTGATTGGAGAGGATACTGGTGGTCTAATCATTTTAGGATGTATTTCAATCGTGGAGCAGATAGAGGAAAATAACAAAAAATGATCTTTGATCTTTGGAAGTAAACAGTATTGTATTCAACTTTAATCATAATCCATATACATAATTTCTTTTCATATATACAATACACAGCGTTTCGAGAGCGGTCATGGTATGACAGAGAAAAAGGTAGAATGAAAAAGAGAGGAAGTAGGTATAAGCGAGAGAGCATAGACAGTAAAACGTGGTGTACCAAAACGTATTTTTGGCATTTTTGCCAAGTTTTCAATGACCGCTCTCCCTGTGTTGGAGAAACGCTGACAAGGGAAGTCTTTTTAGACTCAGTGAGACTTTTGAATAAGAGTATTTTTCCTCGATAGGTATAGGTTAAATATGATGGGAGCCAAAAAAATAGCTGCTGCCATGCACTTTCAGATTTTTTATAATTAATTTTAATTTTGTGAAAATGCAATTTTCAAGTGCGCATGGATTATTTTTTACGCCGTTAAGTTTTCACGGCTCTTTCAAGGGCTCCTTATTTCATATACTGCTTGTCGCCTACGTTTTGTGATTTTTTCAACATTTTTTCAAAAATTTACAAAATTAAAATTAATTATATAAAATCTGAAAGTGCATGGCTGCAGCTAATTTTTTGGCTCCTATCATATTTTTCCTATACCTATCGAGGAAAAATACTCTTATTCAAAAGTCTCACTGAGACTAAAAAGACTTCCCTTGTGAGAGTTCATCTCATCTCTCACATCTTAACTCTCCAGGGATGTTCTACGGTATTACTTAACCCATGTTTGGAGAATCAACTACTTCTATTAAGACGCATAACTACTACTACACCTATTGTATAAAGGCTGACCATTGTATGATCGATAATTCAAATATCATTGGGAGTTACAGTATGACGAAGTGATAAAGATATGGAAGTAAGGCGAAGCCCTACTAATCTTACACTGTTACAGTACACATACACTTATTGATCCAAATAAGTAAATAAATTTCATCGGTGAGAAGAAGAATGAAATGATAATAAATCGATAATTGAAATGAATGATAGGACACGGGGGATGGTACAAGATACGAAACATCCAACAAATCTTTCAGAAGACAACAATACTGACATACTAGCAAAGCAGCCATACAGATTTGTCCATATGTTGAATGGATTCATTGATTGATTGTGACAATGGAATTATCGATTGAATCAACAGATAAGTACAGTAAGGAAAGAACGTATAGACCATGTTGGTACAGAAAGGGGACTAATCGATAATAGATATATAATGAATCACATGATAGACGGGGGAAGAATATGCTTTATATCTAAGTGACACTTCTTATCGTACTAGTAATACTATACACGTTAATCAAATGAATATACTCTCTTCGATATCTTACTTACAGTAATTACTATGTTATAGTTAGTATTTGGGAATAAGTTATGATTAGACAAAAGAGGGATGAGATGGTTAAATACATGGAATACAGTGGATGAATGGATGAATTGATCTATTTAGTTTTCCAGAATGGATCAATCATATTAAGAGGATCATTAGGATCCAATGAAGGTCCTTCTATTCCTTCTCTTATTGATGCATGTAATTGTTTCTTTGCTAACTTCTTTCCATCTCCTATTCCAATATCAAATGTTTCAACATTTGTAAGAGATTCTAGTGGTATTGTTGATGACTTCTAGAATATTAATCATTATCAAGTACATCAATTTATAATACCGCAGTAGATTTAGTCTCTTATAAATTGGAATATGAACCTGATTTGCCTTGACGATTCCATTATCATTTCCATTGTTCATATCATTACCATTAGTATTAATTGTATTCGATTGAACAGATTCATTGATTTGAGTAGATGAAGGAGCATATCCAACTGATGTTGCACGCGATAATGATAGAACCTAATCATACATCATTATATATATTCTCATATATGAAGACATCTAGATATCATTAACCAAGAATATATATAATACCTACTTGTTCATCTACAACAGGTACAACAACAATCGATTGTTGTTGCATTGGAAGTACAGTAGCAGCTGGACGGATTACTGTAGTTGATGGAGTAGATACAACAGGAGAAGGTGTTATCGACTCATCAACAGATTGCACTGGGGATACGGTAGGAATAGGAGTAGGAGTCGCGAGTGATACCGTAGATGGGGCTGCATGAGTAGTGTGTTCTAAAAAGTCAATAATGCAATTATTAACAGCTAACTAAAAGGGAGTAAAATTGATAATCATGTAGACAAGTTAGTTTCGTCATTTCCATGTGCTATTCAATCAAATTATAAACAAAAATAGATGAATTTTTATTAATCTAACCTATATTCTCACGTTGAATTGTAGTTGGTTGTAATGAAGGACCACCTCCATTTGATGATGAGAATATATCACTCAGTAAATCCTATAATGCAATAATTCAAATATATTCTTCATAGAAAACAATGCAATATACGCGATCAGAATATGTCAACAATCGATAAAACCATTTAAAATGAAATACCAACCAAAGTCTCATTCTTCTGTTGTACTACAGGTGCTGGTTGAATGGGTGTTACAGTAGGAGGATGTTGTGATACAGTAGTCGATGGCATTCCCTGTGCCAATGGATTATTCATATTATTCATCATTGGTTGAGGAGATGGAGATGGACCACTCATCGGTGCACCCCATTGAAACTGAAATATTCAATCAATCAATAATGTAATTCAATTACAGTATACCTGTGGTTGCATTCCTCCATAAACAGTATTTGATTGTAATCCACGATGCCATGGTGAAGGAGCACCTATTATAGATGGAGGGGGTACTGTAGATGATTGTGATGGAGGATTAGTTGACTTGTCTCCATTACGAAGTTGGGCGGATAGATCAGCCAGAGATGGAAGTTTAGGTATTGACGTTTGACTTTCGATCTCAAATGATAAAAGTTATTCATTATTAATCCCTTGTCCCATTTGCCAATAATGATTGTCTACCGCAACCTTTCACAGTAAGTTCATGGATCATAAAGGATTTCCAGTTGAGACCCACCATACCAAAATTTAGCGAACTGCAACGTTTACGTGACGGTGTAGGTGTGTAAGGCAAATGTAACGACGCATAACAAAACAAAATACGATCTTATCAAGTATAAGTGAAACATTAAATAACCTGGTTGGTAGTATTTCCTTTCTTCTCTTCTATTATTGGATTTGTTGGAATCTGAATCATTCATTCACTCATTCAATACAACAAATATCAATCAACAGTCATCCCCAATACATCAAGTATCCATATTAGCCATATAAACAAGTATTTGTGTATAATCCTTCCGTCAGTGCTAAACACAGAGACTAACAATGAATGATATCGGAACTAAATATTCCATGAATGCTCTCCTATGTGTCCATCTCCCCTTTCAATGCTCTCTCTCATCTAGGTACTATTTCGTCTGCACTACCTCCCCTACAACTCCACTAGTTATAAATCTGCTCATAACCCATCAATTCACCTTATGAACCACTTACCGTATTCGTAGATGGTTGATTCCGTGTAGTAGGCGCTGCAATTGGTGCCTGTCCATACTGTAACCATGGAGAATTGATCGATGAAGGAGGTTGTATCATTCCTCCTATTCCATTATAGCCAATCGATTGATTATATGATGGAGGTACTGTAGTAGATGATGGATACTGTACATTGGATAAGGGAATATGAGATGGAATAGAAGATTGAGATGATGATGGGATGGAAGGAGGTTGAACACATTGTGAAGGGGGTTGGGGAGGAATACAACCAGATTGAGATGGTGGAATGGAAGGTACTGTAGGAGGTGCACCATAAGGGGCGGGATTTGGCATGGTGCCAAACTGAGGAGGTTGAGACAAGTTAGAATTCGTAACTGGAGTAGTTTGTGATGGAGTAGTATACAATGATGATGGAATGGATGAAAGTTTATTGTATGAGGGATATCCATGTTGATTAGATGGAGGAATAGAAGGAGGATGAGAATATTGAGATGGTGTAGTGTAGTTGGATGACAATGAAGATGGGATACCATAAGATGCATTGGGAGGAGGAACATACTGTACATTCGATACCGTAGGTGGTTGTGTATACTGTTCATTGGATACGGTAGGAGCAGCATACTGTGGATTTGATACGGTAGGCGGTGGTGCATACTGCTGGTTGGATACGGTAGGAGTGCATTGTTTGTTCGGCACGATAGGAGTAGTATACTGTTGATGGGATACAGTAGGTGGAGGTGCATACTGTTGATTGGGCACTGGTGTAGGGAAATACTGAGGAGTAGGAGCATTAGGAGGAGGATACGGTTGATTGGATACTGTAGATGGTGCATACGGTATATTGGATACTGTAGATGGTGCATATGATTGATTAGATATTGTTGATGGAGCAGGAGAAGGAGCTCCTACACTCTCAGTATATGGAGTTGAATGAGAAACGAAGAGAAGAGGAAGATTGGATGGAACTGGATTAATTGATGATGGAGTATACGGTAGACGATGGGATACTGTAGATGGAGAAGGAGGGGTGGGACCAGATGATCCTCCCATCTTATCACGATAGTATTGCATATAATCACCTAGACGACGACGTCCTCCATTAGATCCTTCTGAATCAATCAATAATTCAATCAATCGATTGAGAACTAATAGTACCTGTAGTTGTACGAGGAATTACTGTACGATGAGCTCCTCCATTGATAGAGGATACGGTAGGAATGGAGAAATCATCGATTGCTGCACGGGCATCACGTGCGGCACGATCTTCTAGTAACTTAAAAGATATAAATTAATTAGAATATAGTTAATCGATAATATACGAACCTTTCTCTCGGAAGCTGCTCTCTTTTCATCATGAGCACGTTTGATATCAGAGACTATAAATATTGATTGATAAAAAAGATCTTATAGATATTACAATTAAAATAATGAAGATAAACTAACAAGCATTTTCTATTCCATCTACAGCTGTTTCCAACTTATTCACTCTTGATGATAGTTTATCATAGAAGAGACCAGCTTGTTCTACCTATCAATCAATATAAATCAATCGATAATCAGAGAGATAGATCATACCTCAGCCACGACACGGAAATATTCATCCGATGCAGAGACCAATTCGACGATACGACAATTTCTTCTGAATAAATCAATAATAAATGTATTCAAATGCATATAATAATAGATAAAACTGAAGATATGACTCACTTCTCGGCTTCTTCACTCATTTCCTTTCGATTATCAGCAAATTCAGCATTAGCATCAAGAACAGCAGAGAGAACACGAGGTTGAGCTGATAGATTCTGATCCAATAGACTAATCAACTGAATTATATCAATGATTACAGAGGATAATCAGGATAACTAAAGGTTACTTGATCATATTTCTTCAATTCCTTCTCAAATAATTGTTCATGATTAGTATCTCTTTCAATGAGAAGTTTTCCATTGATATCATCTTTCCTATGAATGAATACAATGAATATATCTATCTATTCATATGAAGGGAGACTTACTTGAATTCATCATCAATCTTATCAAGTAAAATTCTTCTCTGATTCATCATTTCTTCTACTTTATCACCCAATTCAATCAATCGAGATCCAGATGGAACTGTGGCTGAATGAATGTCATCAGTAGATGACAATGACAATGACAATAGACGACATACCATAATTCTTTTGTTCATTAGGTGTCATCATTCTAATCAATTCTTCTAAACTTAATCCTAATGTTTGTAATGGTTCCATTCTATCATTCAATGTTTCACGTAGATTCATATTGGCCTTCCTCAATTACATTTACATTGAGAATACAACAAAATAAGTGAGTTGGATTTTCCAATAATTAACAATGCTAAACAATTTATAGTTTTTTAATAACATAAATATTGAATTGGTTGATCATACTCACTTTGCTTGTGCACTTGTTTCAAGTAACTTCGTGCATTCCTCTCGTATTGCCTTTACTCCTTCATCCGATGACTGAATGGTACAATAGATACAGTAACCAAGCATATAGGAAAGGTACCATTATCAATACTACGGTACGCATATGGTAATCAAGAATAAAGGAGAGGTAATATTTTCAATACTACAGTACCTATACGGTAATCGACGATATAGCAGAGGTGCCATTGTCAATACTACGGTAAGTATACGGTAAGAAGGTATACAGGAGATGTATCATTATCAAAACTACGCTATGTGTGGTAATCATAATATAGATAAGGAACTAACCAATTGTGGTACATCAACAATAGAATCAATACGAGATATGAGAGAATTGAGTAATGAATCTGTATCTCGAGCCTTATCTCCAATCACTGAAAGAAGGAACACATATTTAGATACTTTGCAACCATGTCAATTGATGTTTCGGTCATTCTTTATATTTGCAATGAAGATTTAAAGGTTCAAGACTTCTAGCTAGCAATAATGCATAATTGCATTTGCGGTACGTGTCGTAACGACGCGGATGTTCATGCAAACTAAGGAACACGATACCTCTCAATTGTTCAAGAACCTCTGGTACGGCATCTCTATTTTGGACTGAGAAAAATGAATTAGCTGATAGAAGATCTTCAGGAAACATCGAAGGTCTTCCATCTGCACTATATCCACTCTATAATTAATATCATCAATTACAGTAATCATGGGAATACAGTACCCCATATGGATTCTTGATCATTCTTATCAAACGTGAAAGATCGATTCGTTCCAAAAATGTGCTGAATTAAATATAAATATTATGATTGATAATAAGAATTTGTGTAATGAGTTGCCTACTTCAATTCAGCATCATAAGCATGAGACTTCTCAAGTATTGATCTTTTCAATTCTGCTTTCTTCTCATCATATTCAGATGAAGCTTTGATTACTGTAGGAGGAACGAGACCACGAAAGAGTTCGGGTCCTAAAAAGAATATGACAATTACAGTAACCAATCAATGGGGAGAATGAATACCTGCTACACTGGGATCAAGAGGATTGAAACTATAGGCACAGGCCATACTGAGAGGCTGAAAGAAGGGAGGATTACGGTAGGAAAGAATTATCAATTACATAGATATATGTAACACAAACCTCAGCCAATGATATATCTTCAGATTTAGGAACACGAGCATGATAGATGAAATCATTTTCCTTCTTAGCGTTATTGTATCTGAAGTAAACATATAATAGATACAATACTCATTAGACTTACTTAGCAGTGACAACATCTTCAACAAAAGCAGCTGTTTCCAAATAACCCCTACGTGTCTCTCTACTCAAAGCTTCACGAGCTGTTGTCATATATGACAGAGCTGCCTCGTAGAATGCTAATCTGAATATATTGAGAATCGTAAGACAATCGATAAGTTAGGGATACTACTGCGAGTTCTAATACAATAAATTAAATATGATTAGAGTGATTACCTTTCTCCATATCTCTCATTTTGTTCAGCTTCAATTCCTTGATACAACATAGAGATAGCAGCATATACATCAGATTTGATTGAACACATTCTACACCATTCCTATACAATAATAACTATAACTAGAAATAAAGATCATAAGACAAACCTTGTATTTGACTACAGAGATAATATCTGGAATAGGGCAATGAGCTAGATGATCATAACATTTCATATAGATATCCTATAACACATTTAACTATACCAATACTTATATATGAAGTGATACCTGTAAATGAGCAGTGAGTCTAGCAATGACCAATGGTTTTCTTGATTCAACAAGGGACTTCTCAACCATACATTCTTGTGCTTGACCCTATATTCAATCATTAGATACAGTAAGACTCATCATATCACTAACCATAATCACATTCAGATAGAATGTTGTCGTATCACGATCAAAATCTAGCGTCGGAAATCTAGGAACAAACCTAATTACAACATATAAAAAAGGGATAACTAACCGAGCTCCGTTCATTTCATCTCTAAGTACTTGGAGGGGATAGGCAGCATAACCAAAGTGTGTGAACGCTTTCTTGATACCCTAAAGAAAAGAATAGACAAGATATATTATAAATCGATTAACCTCATCGTTTTCTCTTGGAAGTTCCGCACCGATTTGTGCATGAATAGCAGCTAGATTATAGAGAACATTAGCAATTTCAAATTGTATATCTGTTTGATGAAGGACATTCTGTGGATCATGAAGACGATCATACCTAATATATGGTCAATCACTATTATTTTATCCTACTTATACCTACCATGAATAGGTGATCTGAAGATCATTATTACCACCATCTAATGGAAATTGATTCGATAACAGCAACAACTTCAAATAAATATTTTATATATAAAACATTCGATGGAAATCAAACCTGTGCGTAGTATTTCTTCATAATAGGAATGAGATCTTCTGATGGGTAAGGATGCATGATAGTCTACAAATAAGATGATAAATATCAATCAAAATAGAGGTACTTCGATCTTACATCTCTCATCTTGAGTAGTTCATCCATAGAATTCTCAAACTCGCTAGGATCTTGTCCGTAATGTGATCGAATGTACTGAAAACAACTGTTGTACGTTGTCAGAGTAAAGTATGAGTTAATAAATATAACGCCATATGATAAACTTACCATGAATAGTTTATCCTTGAAGCCAATGTCCTCGAATGCTGAATGAGCAAGTTTACATTCAGGTGCAAACATCGGAAATCGAGGCATTCCCTCCATTTTCAGTTAGGAAAAGTTAGTTTTCGTTGCGAAATCCAGCTGAAATAAGGATGAAATAGTGGATAAATGTTAGCAATGGTATGAATAAACCGTATGTAAGGTGGAACGAACTACATCATTCAATCAATCGCTAGAAAAGAAGAAAAAGAAAGTGAAAAGTTGGACGATGAGTTTTCCAGACAGTCGGTTGGGCAAGTTGCCAAAAATGATATAAATGCAGGAAGTCGTAATTTTAGTGAAGAACGAATCGTTTTCATTTTTATTATTTAAATTTTAATTCATTCTAGCCCACATCTAAATATTTTTCGGTCATGTCGAATGGTGCTTGCAACACCTTCGACTGTATAGGTTCAATTCTATTCGTCTCGTTTCTATGGGGATCAACCAATCCATTTTTACGTCGTGGAGTGAAGAATACCGAGGAATCTACGCCTTCTACAGGTGATTTAAAATAATACATTAATTATTGGTTCTCGATCTTCGATCATCTTAAAATACACTAGGATAAGCGATGTAAATCAATAGAAAAAAAACTTCACTCCAAATAGCAAATGCAGATATGTTTTCTATGTATAGAATCGACATATCCAAGACTGATAAGGCCCATCTTGCATCTTGCCAAGCTCATTTCAAACTGGCGAGTGTTTCTACCTCTTGCTATTAATCAATCAGGATCGGTAAGAATTGATCAGACGAAAATGTAAATGTATTCTAATTCAGATACTTTTCGTTGTCATTACATCGTCTTATCCTATATCTCTTGTTGTACCTCTTGTGAACTCAATCCAATTGGTTTTTACTGTGATCGTTGGAGTAATGCTGGGTGAACGACTCACCTACCGTACTCTTGTCGGATGTATTTTTATCGCTACTGGAGTTACATTCATGTTAATTGATCAAAATAGAGATAGATGAAATTATTATTATTATGGCTATGTACATCATCGAAACGTTACAATAAAATATGCATGATTCTCTGAACGAAAATCTCCCGACAAAGAATTTGGGAGTGTGTTTAAGAGTCCGTCCTACTTCTCACAATTTACTGAAAACCGAACCATCGCATCACAGCGTTCTCATGACTTTCAAAGCAAGAACGACCGCTCAACATACAAACTCTCTCGAATACAATGGTCTCTCCTTTGTCTTGCTTTGGAAGAAAAATGGATTGGACCAGAATACTGTGGCATATTCTAGACCTGGAATTCTGCACAATAAAATCATACTTTATCGAATCAATAACATTTTCCTTACGACAAACGAAAAAAAACGATGTACTTACACTCATTAATGCTCTTTTATACATATACCGATCCCGGCTCCACCCATTTAACTGCGCGGGGATGGACACCACTCTTTTATATGCAAAACATATCGTTAAGTAGTTCTAATTTGTTTAGCAAAATAAATAAATCAACATTTCATCACGAACCCATAGTGATCGAGTAATGATCTCACTTACCGTAATCTACTAGTACTCTAATTGCTATTGGAGCTACTTCATGCTTAATGATCAAAATGGGATAGATAAAATTATCAATATGATAGCACACGAGTATGCATACTATACGGATAAATGTTTTCGGAAAATTTCGGAAAACAAATCATGAATCAAAACCAGGGTCATAACCAGGGAGGGGAATGATAGTGGCCAGTAACAGCAAATGGTGAAGATTCATTTATCTGAAAAATAAAAAAAATGGATAATAGTATTACGGTATACCAGCAGATTAAAAATCTAGAGTTGATTGTCTCCCTAAAATGAGAATCATCGAAAAATTGAGTTTTTCTAGACAAAAAAATTCGAAAAAAAAATTTTTTTTGAAAAGTCGGAAAATTTTCCGTTGAACTATTGATCGGAAAAACTGAAAACGGAAAATGTACAACCCAGGTATGTATGTACCATTACAATCGAAAAACTGTAAAATACAACTTCGCAATATAAAAATATCTGAGCCCCGTTATTGAGAGCCGTGGAATTGTTGTTCAAATTAATTTAGTGTAGTGGGAAATTTCAACTACCGTAACTTTTCCTCAAATAGAAATTTGATTAAATTGTTAAAATCATCCCTTTTGAGATTAAATGTTATGTTTCATGTAGTCTAAACCCATTCGCGCACATCTGCCACGCATGAGGTTAACTTTCAGAGCGCTAGTTGTAGAATCTTGTTGAGATGTGATCTATTTATTCTGTGATATTATGCAAATGTCTACAAATTTCCATCATTTGCTAAGTTCGTGAGATGGAAATCGTGATACAACGTGCAACGGAAATTGTTGAATGACTAAAGTTTATCTGTACTATAACCTGAGCGTCAATTCCTCCACGAGGCAGCAATGGCGTCTTAGTGTACTTTGTACTTTGCACCCGTTTCTACTATCTCGTCACAAGCACGATTTCTCTGTTTCTAATCATAACCTCAATTGACCTGTGATTATCACTATTCCTTTTCACTCTATCGCGTGTTCCTTTGAATATTTCCTCGTTATTATTGCTGCATCTGAATCAGTTCACACCATTGTTTACTCCTTGTATCTATTCCACTTGACACTTTTCATTTAAGGGTACCAGCCATGCTCAGTCGGCTATCACAATGTCGTCTCTCCAGTAAGTTATTACTATTTATTTAGTTATTCTTTTTCGAAAAAAATGTATACCCACGTCGGCCTTACTATATTGATGATAGTCTGACCTTGCTAATTGTAGATCTCGCATCTCCCCTCTCAAGACACTTCTCTATGTCGCCCACTCTTTCAGCAGGTATTTATTTATTGTGACTTAATTTTGATTTATATCATATTTTATAATGTGAATCATACGTGGGCAACCTTTGCCGCTGGTAATTAAAATCGGGTGGGTCTGGCGCAAAAATCGGGTTGGTTGGACTCAAAAATTTTATTTTTGAGCAAATTTTGTATAAAAACGTTTTCATTTTTGAGTAAATTTTGGCAAAATCGGGTGGGTCGGGTGCGAATACCGGGTGGGTCTTGTCGCTAGCGGCAATGCCGCGCACGTATGATGTGAATAACGTGTATGAGTAAATAATGAACGTGTAGAAGATGGCAGAAGGGAATGGAGGCAATTATATTTGTTTTCATGATTATATTTGTAGGATCAGTAGCTGTTGAGAGAAATGGAGATGTAACTGTTCTCAAAATGAACGTTCCTGGAGCTAAGGTTAACTAATCGATAATCATGTTTATTTGAATGAATGATTTAGGAGAACACATTGAATGAACAACTCTCATCTGATCTTCGATCTGTCATTGAAGACATTGAGAAAGATGATTCAGTAAAAGCAGTAGTTCTTATGTCTGGAAAGTCAAACTCATTCGTAGCTGGAGCTGATATTGGTATGCTGAAGAAGGCAAAGACTGCTGAAGATGCTGCTAATATAAGCAGGTACCATCAATATCATTGTTTTTTTTCTTATTGATTATACTTTCAGAGAAGGACAACTTCAGTTTGATAAGTTGGAGGGATTAAAGAAACCTGTAGTAGCTGCAATAATGGGAAGTTGTATGGGAGGAGGATTAGAACTGGCAATGGCTTGCCATTATAGAATTGCTGTTGCCGATAAGAAGACTCAGCTTGCACTTCCTGAGGTATCATATTGATATTACCTTGATATTCTTAGATAATGTTCGTGTAGGTAATGCTTGGTCTCCTTCCTGGTGCTGGAGGTACAGTTCGACTTCCTAAACTAGTCTCTCTACCCAATGCCCTTGATATGATGTTGACTGGAAAGAAAGTCAAAGCTGATAAAGCTAAGAAGATGGGACTCGTCAATCAAGTAACATCATCATCTATTATATCTATTCATTCATAACTAAACTATCATAGGTCATTCAACCACTTGGAGATGGTCTTAAGCCCGCTGCTGAATCTACCCATCAATATCTTGAGAAGGTAAGATGATGAATGGATTCATGATTAACAATATTGATTGATTGAGGTTGCAATTGAAGCTGCTCGTGATCTCGCCTCTGGTAAACTGAAGGCAACCAAGGCGAAGGGATTTGTAGAGAAATTGACTGGAGCTATTACTACTTCTGCTGTTGTTCTTGATAATGTTATCATTAAGATGGCTAGAGATAAGGTTAGTATGTAAGAGATGTAACTATAATCAATCATATTATATTTAAGGTAATGAAGATGAGCATGGGTAATTATCCCGCCCCTCTCAAGATTCTGGACGTTATCAGAACTGGACTTGTAAAGGGACCAAAAGAAGGATTCCTTGCTGAATCAAAGGTAATTCCATTAGTCCTTATCTATTATATCTCATATTGATATAACTGGAGGCATTCGGAGAGTTGTGTAAGAGAAATGAGACTGCTGCTCTTATGGGATTGTTCCATGGATCTACTGAATGTAAAAAGACTAAGTTTGGTCAAGGTAAACCAGTAAAGGAGATTGCTGTCATCGGTGCTGGACTTATGGGAGCAGGTATGACATTTATTCATTCATTCATTCTCATACATATCCATTGTAGGTATCGTAAACGTATCAATCGATAAAGGATATCGATCAGTTATGCTTGATATGAGTGAACCTGGATTGGAAAGAGGAGTTGCACAGATTACATCACAAATGAATGGACAACAGAAGAGAAAGAGAATTAGTCTACTCGAGAAGGAAAGGTACATAAACTACTTAACTCATTACAGTAATTTTGGATAAGAAACTGATGAAAGTTGTAATTGACATCCGTGATTGTCTTACGGGGGGGGGGGTAAAGTATTTCCTTCCATAGTGAATGATTGAATAGAGTGGACTGTGCATACCAGTAATTAACTTATGAAATAAAAAGAAAAGAAGTAATTGACCCCTCCTGTGTATACCGTTGATACCAAAATGATCTCCCCTCCTTCCATTTGCATCGTCATCCCCGTGATCCATTCCCTTTCTCATGATGATAGTTAGTCTACAGTAAGATTGTTGTCTAGTCTAACTTATTCCACTTCAACTAATGGTTTTGTTATTGTATGAATATATGATTGATTCTATTTAGATTCATGTCTAATCTCATTCCTACTACTAAATATGGTGATATCTCCAATTCTGATCTCGTCATTGAAGCTGTATTCGAAGATCTCGCTATCAAGCATAAGGTCATCCAACAGATTGAGAGCGTTGTTAAGCCTGTAAGTTAATTATTGATCGGTAGTCTTTCGAGCAGAATTGATCTTTGATCTTTGAGGGTACCATCATTGCATCTAATACTTCAGCCATTCCTATTGCACAGATTGCCAAGGGATCAAAGAATCCTGAACAGGTATGAATTAATCAATGAATATTATTGATTTGATATGAATGGGAAGTTATTGATTAATTGTAGATCATTGGTATGCATTACTTCTCTCCTGTGGACAAGATGCAACTTCTGGAGATTATCACTCATGATGGAACAAGCAAAGAAGCACTTGCTACTGCTACTGCTGTTGGACTTAAACAGGGAAAACTCGTCGTTGTTGTTAAGGTATCGTAATCTAACTACTCTTATTGTACAGTATTCAATTACTCTAGTTACAGTAATCATATGATTGATTGCATTGTATTTAGGATTGTCCTGGTTTCTTCACAGTTCGTTGTCTTGGACCTATGATGGCAGAAGTAGTTCGTCTTATGCAAGAGGGAGTATCTCCATCTGATCTTGATAAACTAACCAAACAATATGGATGGCCTGTTGGAGCTGCTACTCTTGCTGATGAGGTACGGTATTGCTATCAGTTATGAACATTCTATTGGAATGATATTGTTAATATAGATAGTATTGTATAGGTTGGTATCGATGTGGCTGCTCATGTCGCTACTTTCCTTGGTAAGTCATTCGGAGAAAGAATGAAGGGAGCTGATGGACTACTACAGGAACTTATTGATGCTGGATTCAAGGTATGCCTAACTATTTGATCTTTGATCTCTCTCTGGTTTAATCTCTGAACCGTTATGAGACTTCGAAATAGATTATGTATTTTATTGTGAATGGGTGAGGTTGTAGTGACTACTATTGAAAAGTATTGTAAATATTACTGTATCATGTTTTAAATTAATATATTTCTTTTAGGGACGTAAGACCAACAAGGGAATCTTCGTCTATGGATCTGGAAAGAAGGGAGAGAAGAAGGTAACAGATATTTTCATATTATTCCTATATTATTATTATATTATTGATCTATCGATAAATCAACATTAATTTAGCCCAATGAGGAAGCCCTGAAACTCCTTCAGAAGTACAAGCTCGCTCCTAAGCAATCTGTGTAAGTATATCTTCTTATGTACAGTAATTGATTATGATCCATTTAGATCATCAAGATCAGATCAACAACTTCGTATTGTCTCTCGATTTGTGAATGAAGCTTTGATGTGTCTAGAGGAAGGAATTCTATCATCACCATCAGATGGAGATATCGCATCTGTATTTGGTCTTGGATTCCCTCCATTCTGGGGTGGTCCATTCAGATTTGTTGATCTTTATGGAGCTGATAAATTGAATGCTGATATGAACAGGTACTGTATCCCTGAATATCGAATAGATTATTGATTGATTGATTTAAGGTACGCTGCTGAGTACGGTGTAGCATTCAAGCCATGTAATCTACTTGCTCAATATGCCAAGAGTGGAGAGAAGTTCTATAAATAAATAGATTGAGAATGAAAGTATACGGTAATTGTAATAGATGTAGTTGTATTGATGAACAGTTTGTTATATATTCATTGTTATGTGGTGTTACATTTTCAAAACGGGCGCACGCCGTCCTTCGAAATAGTGTTACATTCGGAAACGTCAACGTCAACTTTGATTTTGAAGTATTTTGGGTCCCAAGCGGAAAACCCTTATTGTCAATTGGGATACGGTAAGAAGTTACCGTAACTATGGATCAATAATGGCTGACTACCGTAATCTTTTACAGTAATTTCATGGTCCATCAGGGTTTTCCACTCGAGACCGAAAACACTTCAAATTTCAAGTTGACGGAGACGTTTTGAAAATGTAACACCACATTAGCATTATTTCATTATTCATATATGTGTAGTAGTTAGTTCATTTATCTTCCTCCTATTTATTGGTACGAGTTGTATGATAGAGATAATACACTGCGAGTAGAAGTATAATCTCTGCCCCCTTCACTCATCCTAATGTACATCTATCAATTATATTGACACGGCGAATAAACAAATATTATTATCTACTTTCATATTTAATTTTGCATATAACATTTATCCACAGTAAAGTTTAAGTGTCTGAAGGAACGCACACATGAGGTGACATAGAAAAATTCCTGTATGTGGGATATAATAGTGCCAGACGACCTCAGTCATACACACCACAAAGTTTAAATTAGGTCTGAAGATTACTGTAGGAGAAATGTGCGGTAGGTTAAAAAATATTTCGGCTCACAAGAATCCAATCGACATGGGAGTCATTCCAACAGATTCCTCGTTCGAATGCAAGTAGCTTTTACACTGTTTTTAATCAGGACTTCGAACATTCATCATGAAATCATCATCATAGTCATTATGAAAATAAGCTTTTGAATGTAAATTACGTTTCTCCAGAAGTTAAAAAAAATATGCTTACAATTAGATCGTTCTAATTTTTTTTGCTGTGTCACTTCATGTCAGTTCCAGTAGACTCATAATAATGTGAGAATGATATTTATGAAAACAAACAAATAAACTCTGTAGCATCTATGAAATAATAAGGATACAAAATATGTGCGAAAGATTGGATGTTTGGGTGGTGTCAGATATATCAAACAAGTGAGTACAGTATAGTATGTATATATTATATAGATATTTCTAATTGGACGATCAACATCAAGTACCGAATGTCACAGTGCATATACAAAGACAATACTAACAATCACGGAGACATGCATGTACCTATATCTTATCAATCTATAGATACAATTAATCAAATCAAATCAATAAATAAAAGATTCGACTAGCGAACAATCAACATCATGCCTATCCATTCCATTATTATTGATGATATGGAGATTGACGATAATCAGTTGGAGGACGAGCAAATGGATTACCTCCAACTGCACCCATTGATGGAGGAGGAGCAAATCCTGCTGTTGGAGGGAATGCATTAGGAGGAGGAGCTGATGTGAATGTAGGAGGAGCTCCGAATTGTGATGGAGGAGGAACATATTGAGATGATGGAGGAGCAAATGATGGTACACCTCCTGGTGGTACTCCAAATGATGATGGATGTGGTACTCCACCCATTGAAGGAGGAGGAGCAATTGATGATGGAGGAGGAGGAACTGATGCTGTCTGTGGAACATATCCTTGAGATGTTGGAGGAGGAGGAGCAAATGATGTCACTGGAGGTGCTCCATATGATTGGCTTGGAGGAGCTCCATATTGAGATGATGGAGTTGGAGGAGCTCCAAGCTGAGAGGATGGAGTTGGAGGAGCTCCATACTGAGATGATGGAGGAGGTGGAGCTCCATATTGAGAGGATGGGGGAGGTGGAGCATATGATTGAGGAGCTGGAGGAGCATTGAATGATTGAGATGGAGGAGCAATTGTTGATGATGGAGGAGTTGGTTGATTAGGAGGAGGAGGAGCATACCCACCATATTGATTGTGTTGAGGAGGGGGAGCATATTGATTGGGTTGATGAGGAGATGATTGAGTGGGAGGAGCAGGAATTGGTTCAGCTATTGATTGAACAGGAGGAAGAGGAGCTTGAGCCTGAGGGAATGATGGAATAGATGATGGAGGATGATATTCAGGAATCTCTGAAGCAGCTTCTCCACCAAGATTGATCTCTTCTTCAACAACTGATGCTGATGAAGTGTCAGGTGCACGAGATTCAGTAATATGCTCATTACGAGAGAATGATTCCGATACCACCTGTAGAAAACAACATTAAAAATAAGCAAACATTTGAATTGCTAAATAGTAAACTTTAGCGATTCAAATATTTACATTGCAGTCATACGTGGGCGAGCATTGCCGCTGGAAATGAAAATCAGAGGGTCGGACGCAAAAATCGGGGGGTCGGAAGCAAAAAAATGGAGAATTTATACGTCATTTTGAGTGATTTGTTTGGAAAATCGGGGGGTCGGGTGCCAAAAATCGGGGGTGTATTGCCGCTAGCGGCAGTGATGCCCACGTATGATTGCAGTGTTCTTTTCGCTTAGCAAGTTGTTATAAATGTTTCATATTTTCACCTGTTGATGGAGCGAAGGTTGAATGGTAGCCGGAGCAATCTCAGGTGGTGGAGAGATAAGAGCAGGAACGGGAGAATTCGATGCTCGCTTAAATAATAATAATGAAATAAATAATACAGTAAAAAATTGTATGCAATAACTTTTCTAATCAATAAGCCCATTTCTGAACTGGAAAATACGAACCTGTTCTTCCTGAGATGAAGCATTGGCAATCAAACTGGACAAATTCGCCGAGAGCTGATCGACACACGATTGGATGCATGAAAGTTGCTTCTGGATCTTGGCTACAGAGGCTCCAACTTCATTGTCAACCTAAATGATAGAACACTGTTATATCACACAAAAGTTTAATAGAGTACAATGATATAAATATAAACGTAACGTGCGAGGTTCATATAACCAGGAAACCATGACAACGAAATCTATACTCACCGTGACTTCTAGGAAAAGCGATGATTCAGACGTTAGAGCAAGTAGAATATCATTGTCGTCGGAGATTGTGATAAAATCACCCTCTGAATAAAATATTCATGAACGGAACAAATGAAAAGATTAGTAAGATAACTCACCAGAATCTCTGTACTTCAGATGGATTGGAAGAGATGGCTTGATAGAGAAAAAGCGCTGCATCATACATGTTAGATCGTTGACAGAAACATCTTGGTTGTGTCGTAAAACGGTTTTCCTGATATCGTTCAGGAACCTGGCCTTGATTATGATATTGTCCGACGTACCGTTGACAACCATCTGTAAATTCGATATTTTTTTAAATAAATAAAACAGAATTAGCATAAAACACACCAGAAGCACTTAGAAAAGCTGGTAAAAAGAGGCGTGGCTTAGAATTCCACGTCCTTCCATTCATTTTACGCAATGAGGTGTATGGAAATGTGTGCATTTTTAGTGCGTCTTTCTTGTGCGGCAATTTAAAATTTTCATTTAACAATGTTTTTTACAGTTGGGTCGTTATTTTTTCGCCAAATATTCCGAATATATCGCGCGCGCGAATATTGATTATTTCAAGTTATTTCTTTTTTGACTTCTTTTCTTTGAAAGATGTCCAACGAAGTAACCGACGAAGATGCCGAAACAGCTATGAAGCAATTTGCTGAAATCACTGGCACGGATGAAATAATGGCTCAAACTGTTCTACAAGATGTTAATTGGAATCTCGAGGTTGATTGAATGTCGTTCATTTCTTTTAAATGAACGATATTCAATCAACATGATTAAATTCAGAGAGCACTAGAGGTCTTCTTCGGTGGTAATGTGAGGAACGATGAGAGTGGATATGTAGAAGTAGTCGCTCCTTCGAATAATAATGTTCTAGCAAATGTGGAGGATGTTGAAGAAGGTACAGGAGATCTGAAAGGATTTGAACTATCTCTTCTATCTTGGAATATTGATGGATTAGATGGTAATAGTCTTGCCACCAGAATGACTGCCGTATATAAGATCGTTTCCAGGTTTGCTTTTATTTGTCCCTATTCTCTAGCACATAAGCGATTTTAGAATTAACGCCGATTTCGTATTTTTACAAGAGGTTGTTGAACGTGATATCGATAAGCTAATGAAACTGAAGAAGTTGTACAATGTATACTGTTCTAATCGAGAGGCGCATTATTTTACTGCTATTCTTGTCAGTACTGCATTCAGGTTATTAATCTCACTATTATTTCATCAAAATAGACTATTTTAGAGTGAAGAATCATGAGGTCGTTCACTTTACTAATTCTGGAATGGATCGAACTCTGCAGATTATTGAGGTACTGTTATATAAACTCAATAGTTATTGTGGAATACTTCGTTTTCACAACGAAAATATACCGTTAATGAGGAGATGGAATTATTTAAGGGATGTATTGGTCCATTCCAAGTGTTCCTTCTGAATACTCATCTTGAGAGTATGGCTGAACATTCGGATAAGAGAAGAGCACAGTTACGGTATGACAAAATAGACTTACGTACCAATTTTACTTATAACTGTTTCATTTCAAAAATATGATTCTTTCTTGCATTTACCTTTTTTTGCTAACATGCTACCATTTTCCCGTACATGTTCTAATGAAGATTATGAGTAGATTTAGTATATTTTGTAGAATGTGTCTTGATCGTATTGCTTCTATATCGAGAGAACATCGTGATGCTCTTATCTTCTTCGGAGGAGATCTTAATCTTCGTGATAAAGAGGTATATCATGGATTGATGTGATGTACTATGATGAAATATAGTTGGATGGTCTTCCTACTGGATTCGCTGATGCATGGTTAGCATCTGGAGGTGCAAAGAGTGAAGAATATACATGGGATACACGACAGAATACGAATAAACAATCATTCCATGGTGCTCGATGTAGATTCGATCGATTATTCTATAAGGCTAATCCTCTGAATAAGGTTTGAAATGATCATACTGTACAATGTGTCTTACATTGATATCTTCATTCAGGTTTCATTCAATCTGGAGGGTAAACAATTAATTCGTACGTGTCTTTGTTATCCATCTGATCATTGGGCCATTCATTCCGTATTCTCTGTTGCTTAACAATTCATTCCAATTATTCATATATTCTGATCTCTTCTTCATATTATAATACAATAATCAATAGATCTTTTAACCAACGATATCGATCTTTAGCTTTAGCTTCGCCCCCCACTGTACAATTACTTTATTTTTGTATACTATTTTCCAATTCCATACCAAAACATGAAGAATTCTACCTCCAATAACTATTGGTAATGATCATCATAGGTCGAAAAGTGTGTTACAAACATACATGGGCGGGGTACCTGGACCTCGACTCTACAGGGGGCATCCGAACGAAAAGTGATTAATTTTACAGGGAGCTTTTTTTCAAAAATTTCACCTAAACGCCTTTTTTTACAGGGGGGAATCCCACAAATTTTTGAAAATCCCTAATTTTACAGTGGGCAACCCCATGTCGGCGCCCATGTATGGTTACAAAGTACCAAGCCTGACCGCATTTTGAGCAAAAATCGGAAAACTGCCGCCTTCTGAGCCAAAATTTCCCAAAAATCGAAAAAACTGGACCGCATTTTGAAGACTTATGATGATCATCATCAGTTATCTTTTCACTTCATGCATGTATATCATCTCTCATATTTCTCAACATCAATTACCGTAATCCATTGACTACCTCAACTCCTGTGTTTATCATTATATCTGTTACATGCTAATCTCCCGATGAAAATAAATTATCTACCATTTTGTCTTGATTTTATTTGTTTGTAAAACGGTCAGCTGAATTCAGGTAGTTTCGGTTTGTCGAAAATAATGCGCGATTTGGTGGAAATGTATTACCGTAATGAGATATTGATTTGACAAGAGTAGATCAGATTCACTCATTCTATTCGTAATTTCTCATAAAGTAACCACGTATCTATTCATCTTATTCTATAATTCACATATATTTCTTCCAGATCAATAATTGATTCGCTTCAATCATTGTCTATCGCTTCTTTTAGAACTTTGCCTATTGAACGATTTCTCTAATTTGGTGAGTGTTTTCTCTTTTGTTTATAAATATTCATTTTGTATTCTAAATTTTAAAGAATAATTTGTGTTATTATTAAAATCATCCGATCAATATCTGAATCCGTAATGTAAATATCTATGCTACTTTAAAAAAATTTTATTTATCGTTTTTGTTCACTTCACAGCACTGGAAAAGCAATGGAATAATCTCTAGAAGGAATGATTTTTTTAATGAAGAAAGCTTGTGAGAAAAGACAATGACAGTATTTTGTGATAGAGATTACGAGTATCCGGGATTCATTCATAAAAAGTCTAATTATCATTAAATATATCATAGTATCAAACTAGAAAAATCTCTTCTTAAATCGTCTTCGTAGCTTTCGAAGCTTGAATCTCCTTCTTCTCTTTGCTCCTTTGCCCCATGCACCTATATAAAACAATTCTCATGGGATTATGGTATCATTGCTTATTCTACTCTACTCTATATAGATATCAAATGTGATAGATGAACACTTCCGCTCATATCTATATCTACAAGATCTATATAACTCGTACTTACCGAGTACGAAACTTTCGATCTCGCAGTGATTCTCACCACGAAGAATACGGAAGAGTCCCTGAAGGATACGGTGTTATTGATTCGGATAATTGATTCAAACTTACGTTTTCTCCCCAATGTTCTCCCCATGAATTGGCACAAAGCCAATATTTGATTGGTCGTCCAGTTGAATGATCTGTTCCCCATCCTAATATACGAACTGAATGATATCCTTGACCAGTATACGAATCTCCCTGAATACAGTATACAGTAACGATAGGCTGATCATTGGGTCAGATACCTTATCAGCTGCTAAATGAGTGTGTTGATAGACACCATGTTTGTACATGAAGAAATCTTCATGAACGACGAATGTTGCCTGAATGAGAATACGGTATAGTGAATTGAGAGATACCGTATACCTGAACAGGTCCATTGGATATAATCTCAGTCATAATATCTTCTTCTTTTGGTGATACTCGATAAGGAGGAGTCATCTTATATACTTTACTATAATTGAAAATATATTTTGATGAATGGATTGATGATATTACCCATGTGATTCATCTTCATTGGGACATGAAATGGGTAGTTTGGCTTGGAATAATGCCTTAGGCAGTAGACATACTCCAGGTTCATGAGTACTTCCAGATTCATATGGATAACATGATTCTGATACTACTCTCAAATGATCAATGATGAAGTGAATTGATTAGTGGTATAGACTTACCCGATCTTCCTTATATACCACCATGCTCTATCGAGATATCCACCCTCACATCCTTTCTGTCGATGTTGATTACATGATAGAAGTTGTTGAGAGGATAAAGATTGATTCAATCGACCTTCTGTGATTATTGCCAGTCTACAAAGATGGATAAGAAAGATGATCTGTATGATTGTTGTTGACAGTCGTTAATTATAATAGAATGACAAATTGGTACTTGAGATAATCATACCTATCTTGAGAAGTAGCCGTAGTACTAACAGCCCAACTACTAGCACAATCTCCTTGATCTCTTACTCCATGAATCAATCCAGGCCATTTGTCACGAGCATCGAATTCATGAGGAAGTTCACGAGGTTTAATCAAGATCTATGATGATAATGAACAGATAAAGGATAATGAATGAAGTATACCTCATTCATATGTTGAACTGATTGTTCAGGGAAAAGAGTTCCTAGACGGAATTTGATTCCATCCTCAAGAGTTCGTCCCCAAAAGAAGGAATAGTTCGATCCTGCCCATCTATAATACTTCATTCATTGCAATTTAAATAGAATCTAACAAGCAATCACTATCTCTAGACAATAGAACTGAAATATAGGCTAATCTCTTCTCTCTCTATCGTCGCCCTCTATTTATATTGGTTTAATGACTGTATACATGATTAAGAAATTAGCTACGATGTACTTTTTCTCATCGGATATTGTATGATAGACACGGAGATGAAGTGTTTCCGTCTAGTAATTGATAGATGGGATGGGCAATAGATGATGATGAAAAGTGAATGAAAGAGAAATTGCGTGTTAGATTGAATGGAATGAAGAAGTTATCAGCACATTGTACTCTTTCTACTATCATTACATGATGATGGAGTATCGTTAAAGGGAATTGGATGAATAGTCATGTAATGGGATAGATATGTCTATCTATAGATAATGTAGATGATGGCTTACGAGTATCGTCCATGTTGAATATTATGGAGTAGATCATCTTGTATGATACAAGTCTTTCTATCACACGACCATACTCCTCCAGAACATGTACTATAATGGATGGGTTATGCTTTTTCTGTTATCATCATTAATCACTTTCATGTCCTTGAGTCTACATAACTCTCTCCCCCCCTCTCTCACTCTCTCCCTCCCTCCCTCTCTCTCTCGATCAAAATGGATAACCTTGAGTGTTTCGCTTATTAACTGAGTGCGAAAAAAATGCAAAATTCATGCTGGAAACATAATTACTATGAATCAGAAATGTGGTGAAGAACATTGGTATTGAGAATGTATATGGGGGATATAGATATATGAACTAACCATGTCTCACAGTTATTCTTAGTAGTTTCACCCTCATTGTAATGTACTCCATCAGCATCACAATCTAGATAGATATTATATATTATTAGATTTATTCATTTATAATGATCGACCTCATTGAACAATACCACCCAATGAGAGATGAATGAATGAGAGAAGAAGAAGAGAAAGAGAAAGATAAGATATGATGAGGATATTCAACCTGATCACTATCGATTACATCTCATACCACTAATTAGATAGATCATCTATATTGTGACCGGAAGAAGATGGAATTAAGAGGGAGAAGGATGAAGGAGAGGAAGAGGGTGAGGGAGGGAGGGATGAAGCCAGGTGAGGTAAGGGATACTAACTGCCATGTAGACAGGATAAGACTAACTGAAAGTATAAATCTCTCTCAGTTGTTTAATCCCTTAAGTGAGTGACTAGAATAGAGCTTGTGAAGAGAAAGAAGAAGAAGTAGATGAGAGAAATGAATCGATGATGATCACAATAGACAATTGATAGAAGAGGAGAAGAGAACTATCATTGATTAGTATTCATGGAGTACTAGTTAGTAGTAGTAGATGGAGATAGAATGAGAAGTGTGGGATGAAAGTAGTTGGGAAACAAAGAGAACAAAGATCAAAAATTGGGAAACCAGATGCAATATTGAAAGTATAAGCAATAATCATGAAAAGAATCGAAAATAGCAATGAATAGTTGTGAGATAAAATGAGTTGAGGTAAATAATAGATGAAGACAGTAATACGAATTGATAACCTTTTCCTGATAGAGATAATTCTTTGATGTTATCATCCCTTACTCCTCTACATATAGCAAGGAAATCAGGACAACAATCATTTCCTCCATCGGGTCCTGATTATTCATTAGAAGTCATTATTATTTATTTTTAAAAAAATATTATTTATTAAAATAAGATATGGCTTCAAATGATTATTGGAAAGTATATGGATAAGAGAAGCCAAACAGTGTAAGTATAAGATATTATTGTCAAAAGTATAAGAATGATAGATAGATAGATCGAACCTCTATCACAGAATACATCACAATAACATAGATGATCTCCTAGAATAGGTGCTGTACAATCATCATCACGATGAAGACAACATGGAACATCTCGTTTACTACAGTAATCACCAGGAATTCCTAAGTAGAATATGAGGATTACGGTAGATATGAGAAGTAGTTATTGATTACCTGTGAATCCTCTTGCTATTGTATATGATATGAGTAGAGATAATATAAGAGGAAGACGTTTCATAACGTCTCCTTTCTCTATCTCTCTACTACACTATCTCGTACTCTTTCCATTGAACCAAAAGAGAGAAAGGACATGACTCCGCCCACTTTTCATCCTTTTCTTCTATCATTTAGTATGAAGATATGAAGATGATAGTGAGGGTGGGGAGATATAAGGGGAGGGATAAGAATAGTTATAATGTAGTTGTCATTAATAGGTGAAAGTTAATGGGTATGATGAGGGTGGAGTAGAAGGGTGAAGGAGAGGAAGGAAGGGGGTAGATGATATGTCCTTGTTCGTTGTCATGTCATGATCCTTCCTTTCACTTATTCTCATTGATATTCACATTGAGAATAGGCCGTTACCCTCTTCTATTCTATCATTCTAAGGAGAAGAAGATCATGAATCTATTCTTACCTTGTTAGAGTCTATTCTTCTTCTACCAATCAGAGACTTTGAAGAAGAGAAGGAAGGATATGACAATTAGATAAGAAGAAGAAGATGTGAGGAGAATTGGGGGATACAAACTATCTAATATGTTTAGTAGAGGATACATGGATAGAACAAAAGAAGTTGTAGAATTCAGTAGAATAAATGGTGTGAAAAATAAAATTTGATTAGAAACTATCCATATTTCATTACATAAATAGTTTATTATCAATGTTTTTTTGTGATTTTCTTCATAAATAATGCTATAAAGTTCATTTTAATAGTTTCTTGATCAATATTATTTTTGACAGATGTATCATATAATGAATATGATTCATTAAACTAATGATAATAAAGCTTATTTATTATTATATCTATTGTTTTTGTTCGTCATGACATTCTTTAAATAGAGTTCATTCCCTTTCATATATCTTTGAAAGTATATTAAAATATATGGGAAGCTGAGAGGTCATCTTATTATGATCAGAACGATTTCATATAAATGTTATCACTGTGGTTCTTCGTGATTTTTTCTATTATTATAGCTCTACAATAAAAGTACATGCATAGAACAAAAAGTTATTAAAAGGAATAGTTTTAGTATCTGAAAGTCAAATTAAGGTTACGGTATCCAAAAAATTCGCACCCGAAATGCGCAAGGGGGCTGAGTTGTGGTGTTTAGTAGCTGTATGAATACATTGAGAAGTGTCTGTCTATGCCTTCTTTCGCTCTCTCTGTTCACTATGTAGTCATGCGTTGTGTAAGTGAATGAGTCGAGTATCCATCCCTTGCATTCCATTTGCTCAATCCTCTTCTCAATTGATCACTTATATCACTATTCATTATCAACAATCACTCTAAAACACTTCAATTCATCAAATTAAAGCTTCCTCTTGCAGAGTCTTCAATATTATTATTCTTTGTTTTTGTACAAATAATGTGGACGGGAGATGGACCAAGTAGACATTGCGGATGCGGTGATATCGATTGTGATGGAGAAAGATTATGGGCAGATTTTGAGGTAAGCTAGATCAATATCGATCTCTTTCAAATATTGATGAAATAGTCGATTAGCAGTAGTAAACAGGTTGGAAATGAGAAAGTAGAATGTATAATCTTCCCTTGTAGTTAGAGCTATTTGAATATTGGTGAGATTAAACATTGATTAGTAGTTGTGTGAATGACAGCGTTCTCAGTGTATGAGATAGATTAGATGCGATTTGACTTTTTGCGTGTTTACTCGATCGATTGTTTCTCACTGAACTGAAGTGATCGTGGATGGATTATTGTAAGTATCAGGAAATGGAATAGGGATATGTTATCTAATTGTTGTATGATTACAGCATTGTGCTCAATCAGTGACTCGTTTATATCAAGAGAAGGAATGGAGATCACTACAGACTACAGCAGCAGCTACAACACAATTGTATAAGAGTGGATTAGAATGTCATAAAAGAGGATTCGATAAAGGATTTCAGGTATCCTATACTTTATCTGATTTTCATTGGCTTAACTGTTTCGTAATATCGTTGTTTACTGTTGATCAATAATTGTTTAGGCGGGTCGTCAAGCTCTTGCGAAGGAATTGTATTCAATGCAGGGACAGAAGATTGACGTTAACGTTCTACTTGGAGTTAGTTTTTTTTGAAATGTGAATGATTGATTAGTGAGAGGATTGATACAATACAATACATTTATCTTATCAGCACTACGTGCAGAAGAGTAAGTCAGGGGCAGGGGAATTTGCTTGCAAGTTCTTATTCTTCCATCTCTGCGAGATATTATTCTCCATTCAAGAAAACTACTCTGGAAATTTCTCCCCGCAGGGCACCCTGTCTAATAAGGGAAGGGTACTTGGTCGTGTGTCGGAAAATCTAACAAAATGTATATGGTTGGAAAGAGGAGAAAATTCTAAGACTTTTTGGTCTTTTCATTTTGTCGCCTCGGACTTCCTAAGGACCGCAAATCGATTTTGAAAAAAAAGCGATTCCATGGGTGAAATTTCAAGGGTCCAATGGCAGAGATATAAAACGCTATCTGAGAAAATCGACATAGGTGCGGTATCGATGAAAAATGAATTTTTCTGTTTTATGTGTGATAATTACAGGCTCCATGAGTGTAGTACACTGGTACTTGGAAATTGCTTCCAATTGAAAATTCGCTTCAGGGGGTGACCACACAACAATTTGGCGCCTTTTCCTAAAAGGTTGATTTCGAACCCAATCGATTCGGGAGTGGATGCAATCGACTCCTTGGCGAATTCTAAGAAACTATTGTCAAGGAGAGTTTTTTGATCAACGGTCAACGAAGGCTGGAATTTGGGAATTTTCGGAAAAAATTTTACATTAAATTAATTCTCACTATTTTCCCATGGCCCAGGTAAATTTTTTATTTGCTCAATATCTTCTACATATTATATTACACCTTCAGTTTAAAATTCATAATTTTTAAAAAATACATAATTTGTGAACGAACCCGTTTTGTAACGACAATCTGAATTGTGGTGTGCTCCGACGACGTTTCCTAATTTCTCAAATTGGTTTTTCGCTAGTTCTAAACATATTTTACCGCTGTTCTCGTCATGACTGAGCTATAGAACTACTCCTCGCCTTCGGAGTGCGCCTGCACGGTTTACGTGCTGATCACATTGTTGATCATACTTCTCATTTAAGTTCCGTATTTTCTCGTTTAAACAAAATAATTTGCATGCTCTCTCTTTCTCTGATCAGTCTATAAAACCGACAAGAAAGAGTACGGAATGGCGTGAGTATGGTAACTACTTCGTAAGCTAGCTCGTACACGAATAAGTGAATAAAACTTAAATGAGAAGTATGATCAACAATGTGATCAGCACGTAAACCGTGCAGGCGCACTCCGAAGGCGAGGAGTAGTTCTATAGCTCAGTCATGACGAGAACAGCGGTAAAATATGTTTAGAACTAGCGAAAAACCAATTTGAGAAATTAGGAAACGTCGTCGGAGCACACCACAATTCAGATTGTCGTTACAAAACGGGTTCGTTCACAAATTATGTATTTTTTAAAAATTATGAATTTTAAACTGAAGGTGTAATATAATATGTAGAAGATATTGAGCAAATAAAAAATTTACCTGGGCCATGGGAAAATAGTGAGAATTAATTTAATGTAAAATTTTTTCCGAAAATTCCCAAATTCCAGCCTTCGTTGACCGTTGATCAAAAAACTCTCCTTGACAATAGTTTCTTAGAATTCGCCAAGGAGTCGATTGCACCCACTCCCGAATCGATTGGGTTCGAAATCAACCTTTTAGGAAAAGGCGCCAAATTGTTGTGTGGTCACCCCCTGAAGCGAATTTTCAATTGGAAGCAATTTCCAAGTACCAGTGTACTACACTCATGGAGCCTGTAATTATCACACATAAAACAGAAAAATTCATTTTTTCGTCGATACCAGAAAATATTCCAGTTGTTGAATTCTCTCAGATAGTGTTTTATATCTATTAGATACCTCATCTCGCCCTTGCATTCCTTTCCCAAGCAACACGTGGCGCAGTAGGTAAGAGGCTCGTCTATAAAACTTTTGTGTGTTCGGTTTCAATGGTTCGATTCCTTTCATTGCAACTTTTTTTGCTCATTTTATTTTTGATCAAACAACGTTTATAAGATCTTTATTAACAATTTAACATCAAATGTAACAGTCAACGGTCCATATTGGGCCAGAAACATGAGGAAGTTAAATCGCCTGAAAATCGACGTTCCACGTGGACGACGGAAATGGTGAATCTTTTTTTACCTAATCAAATCTCGGAGAAAAAATTATTTTCATCTCGCATTTCTTGCCGCTGTGGCGAGCCAGGCTGTACCATCTGCCCGCGCTACAGAGTAAGCTTCTGCTTTTCATGTTTCTGGCCCAATATGGACCGTTGACTGTTACATTTGTTGTTAAATTGTTAATAAAGATCTTATAAACGTTGTTTGAACAAAAATAAAATGAGCAAAAAAAAGTTGCAATGAAAGGAATCGAACCATTGAAACCGAACACACAAAAGTTTTATAGACGAGCCTTTTACCTACTGCGCCACGTGTTACTTGGAAAGGGAATGCAAGGGCGAGATGAGGTATCTAATAGATATCTCTGCCATTGGACCCTTGAAATTTCACCCATGGAATTGCTCTTTTTTTCAAAATCGATGTTCGGTCCTTAGGAAGCCCGAGGCGACAAAACGAAAAGACCAAAAAGTCTTAGAATTTTGTCAACTTTCCAACCATATCCATTTTGTTATATTTTCCGACACACGACCAAGTACCCTTCCCTTATAAGCCCTCTTCCCCGCGGGGCACCCTGTCATTTCATAGACTCAACAAGATGCCCCGCAGGGTGCCCGGCAGAGTGCCCCGCGGGGCGAGTGACAGGGTGCCCCGCGGGGAAAAATTTCCAGAGTGTCTGTTGGTGGAGTAGGCTTACATAAACTATAGAAGATGAATAGATATAGATAGATTAAAGGAATGAATATGATTGTGAATGATTTCAGCTTCTAGCAAAATACGTGGGAACTAGTGAGGATACTCGAGTAGGAGGAATGATCGATAATAGAGATGATAGAATTGGTGGAGGAGGAGGAGATGGTACTGCACTTCATCTATTCCAACAGGTAATCATATACTTGTAGTAGAATTATAGTGATATACAGTGAAAACACGTATCATTCAATATGTTTTGAGAAAAAAATTAGAGTTCACTTTTATCAACGTTTTCATTTTCGTTCCTTATAGAAAAGCTAGTTTTTTTAACCAAGTTGTTGAAATAGATGATAATGAATATATTTGAGGCATTGATTCCAAATCCTTCTTCATCACCTCAACGATCACCTGAATTGAAGGAATTTCTTTCATCTCAAGTTCAACGTCATCGTAAAAGACCTCGATCTCCATCATCTCCTGCTAGTCTTCTTAAAAGAATGAGAAGAAATAATTAGATTATAGTCTATCTCTTCTCTTTTCTATTCCCTTTAATATCATCTACCTCTATCATACCTATACGAGATGATATTAATCCTCCTATTATCCTAATCATCTTCCAATTATTGTATATTATATCATAATGAGTTTGATCGAATAGTATCTAGATAGTAATGATATAGTCCTCTTGTACTTGTTCTCTTTCTCATCATTAACCGTGTTCTTCATTATCTATTCGGGTAGTATCTATTCAATGATTCCAATGAATCCTTCTTCTATCATCTATTCTATTCATTCTATTCTATTGAATAGATATGGAATAGTAATTATAGAATGATTCATTTGATCATTGTCTACACTAGCTCAATCGTCCATCTCTCATCCAATCCCTTCTTATACTCTTTCTCTCATTCTACATCACATGTATCTATTACTACTACTTGTCTCTTATTGTTTCACCCTATCCTTCATACTGTATAATGAGATTATCGATTGATAGTGGTTATGATCTATTGTAGCAGCTTGTCTTATCTTTATTCAGAAGTTACTCCTTTACTACACTCTCATATAGTCTGTCTTATCCTTTTCTTATTCGATTAATCCATTCATTCATTCATCTATAGATTGATTGAATATCCTTGTCCATGCCATCACATCAATCCATGTCTCTATCCTTAGTTGATTCAATCAATAGAAGATATATTCATTCATTTATTATACTCGTCTATCATAAGAATACTAGAGATATAATCCATTAAATGAATGTATTCTAATGTACATTTGTCTCATCTCCATCTCCATCTATATCTTTCTACTCCTCTCTATATGCTCTATCTCCTTCTCTTATCTCGGGTTATCTTCCCCTTGTCACCACGATAAACTACTGTGTGTTCATATTGTTATCGATTGATTTGTGATCAATTCAGTCATTGACTCTAATCATATCTATACTTCTTCTATACGCGATCATCGATTCATCTTTTCATTCTAAAGAATTCCATTGTAGATGGTACGTAAACTGAAGTATAATGAGCAGAAATTGCTCAAGAAGACTGACTTCATCACATGGGAGGTACGGTAGTTTTATATTTTGTTGTTACGGTAGTACTGTGGAAAATTCGATAAAATTGATTAATTATAGGTAGACCAACAGGGAAAGCAGAACAAAGTGATGGCCAAATATGGAGTGTCAAAGAGGGAACAATATGCTACTTATAATACACTCGCCGAACAAGTAAGAGATATGCAAATCCTACGTTTCGTTTTTGAAACATACCGTAATCTTACAAGGGAACGTTCCCAACTTGTCCTGGCCAATTGAGATGGCAATAGCATGAATAGAATCAGTTTTCGATGCTGATTACGAATCCGCTTTCATACGTTGCCCAATCGAGCTGAGCTTCGAGAAAATCGATATTGAAATTCGTCTAGTTGATTCGGAAATTAGTCTGTATTTCTACAGAACCCTCCTAATGAGTTCATGAACTCATATATCAAATATCCAAACAACTGCTGTTGTGATTTAGTAAATTAGGTAGATATTATGTGAATTTTCGAATCAATTAATCGAATTTCAATATCGATTTTCTCGAAGCTCTGCTCGATTGGGCAACGTATGAAAGCGGATTCGTAATCAGCATCGAAAACTGATTCTATTCATGCTATTGCCATATCATATGGCCAGGACAAGTTGGGATCGTTCCCTTGTTAGTTGTATGAAATAATATTGATTAAAGGCCCGAACATTAGCGAATAAACTGAAGGATCTACCACCAAATGATCAATATCGAATTAGAAAATCTCGAGAATTAATTGGAAAATTATATTCAATGGGAATAATTGCATCTGCTGATACACTGGAAAGAGTTGCACAGGTATCTATCCAATAGTATTATTGTTTATACTTTGCAATATTTTATTAAGATTATCTAATTGGGTTACAGTAAATTTATAATCACTCGACATTTTCAAAACTTGCTAGATTGGATTGTTCATACTAGATTAAATAGATCTATCACAAAAGATATTCCGTGTCAGATTAGGAAGGTTCCGTGCGTCACTTCTAGATTTTCGATGATACTTGCTAGATTAGCTACATTCTCTAGGTTGTGATATCGATAGACAATACCTGAATGTATTGTATTAGATAGATTAGTCTTGTCCTTATTGAGTCATATGAATATATTGAAGATAAGTGGAGCATCATTCGCTCGTCGTCGTCTTCCAGTTGTTATGAAGAGAAGTGGAATGGTACAGAATGTACAACAGGCTAATGATTATGTTGAACAGGTACATCTTACCCTATTAGTCACTCCTATCAAAAAGGGACTGTATATGTTAGAGACTCTTTGATTTATATTCATTCTTATTCTATTATACTTACTCGCAATAAGTTGATAAAAATGGGACAGACAAGCATTTGTTGTGGTCATGTGGAAATAGTGTATAATTGCTCTTATCAGGGTCATGTTCGTGTTGGAATCAATCTGGTCACTGATCCAGCATTTCTTGTTACAAGAAATCTCGAGGTTAGTTATTTACCTTGTTCATTTTATTTATCATAATCAAAAAAGAAAGGAAAACTGTTTTTGAACACTCATTCAATTTTTTCCTTGTATTTTCTATTGCATTATTCTAGAACATGACACTATCAGCAATCAAAAATAAAATGAAAGCATTGATTATTACAGTATTAATTATTATTACAGGACTCGATAACATGGACTCGTGGTAGTAAGATTCGTCAACATGTTCTTGATTATAATAATGCTCGAGATGATTTTGATCTTGCTTAGACTATTCCTTCTCTATTCCATTTTATTCTTATCAAACGGGTCTTTCATTTGTTATTGTTGTTAAATTTGAAGTTCTTGTTTAGATGTCTTATCCCTATTGTTACATTTGTTATTTGATTATTCTTATCTTGTTTTCATTATGACAAATGAATTTTGTACTTCAACTTAACGCAAAAAATCACAACGAGATTTGGGATATCTAAGGGAAAATGGATGAATGAATAGACGATGGGTTGGTCAATAATAGAGGATATGAGTCGTATCGATTACTTCAACATTTCTTTCCATGTGAAAATGGTCTTGAAGGGGATGATAAACAGATTCCTTTTCCTTTGAGGAATAATGACGATAACATGAAATCTATCCCATCCCATCGGAGATTCTAAGATAGAGAGATTGAGTTATCGATTGGACTGTTCTACTTACAACTATTCCATCATAGAGTAGATATATATTATTTGAATTATAATGAAGAGTGAATGCTGGTGCTCCTTCCCATTCTTCAAAATGGATATAAGGTAGATCAAGAACTTTAGAATTAATAGATACTGTAGCCTCCTATAACAATACAGTATATCGTACGATATTGATTATTTGCAACTACTGACTCCATCGATTGAATCGAATTGAAGAGTCACACGAGATGAATTCTTTTGTAGAGTAAGATACAATGAATGATGATTCGATTTGGATATCCTCATAATCATTGTCATACTAAATATACAATATAATGTTAACTAATTAGTTTCATTTTCTAAAAAATGAAAAAGAATAATGATAATACAAATAGTGTTCATACCCAATATGTGATAATAGATAGTAATTACAATCATTATGCATCCGTATTGAATCTCCAACTCCTCTTAATATTCCATCTTTTGAATAACAAAATAATCTTTGATTCTCCATTAATGGTTCACAATTCAATCGACCATTTACACACATACAATTCGCATTTCTTGATCTCCATTGCGTACCATTCTGAATCAATTAATCAATAATCTATCGTATTCTAGATCTACAGTATCTCACTCTTCTTATCTCAAGTTTACCATTGTTATCCACTTTACAAGTTGAATGACAACATTGAGAAGAGAATGGGGAAGGAAAAAATGAACATACATGGCGTCTTTAATTATTGATTCATTATATGTATAATAAATCAATCAATATCTCACTTGCTCCCGTTTTTGGATGGTCGAAAAGCGTGAGAAATGCGGGAGCCCAACGGGTGATAAAGCGCCCGCGGATGATTCGAGGGTGATATGCGGGCGATCGAGCGACCGCGGGCGATCGGCGGGTGAGATTTGTGACTCCGATCGCCCGCGGGCGAAACGAACGGTTCGACCGCGGCACATCTTAGGGGAGGAGCGTCCGCGGACGATAGTGGGAATAGCGCCGGAGAGGGAGCCGGGAAATAGAAATTCCGTGGTGTGGTAGAGGAGCTGAAGCCTAATATTTGAATTTTCGAAGTGCGGTTGAATTTTAATTTAGATTAGTCGTTTTACTTATTTTATTGTAGTATATTGAGGTTGTTTGAAATGTTAAATTAATGACCTGTGTGTGCGTCTAGAGTTAGAGTTGTTTTGGGGCCATATTGTCTATCTGCTGTTGTTCCGTGAGCATGTCTTGTTGTTTATGCGTATTTTTCTTTAATTTTTTACCTGCACCTGCCCGGTTTAAATATTAATGTTCGTATTTCAGTGGGTTCGAGACACTCGTATCGGTCGTTCTGCAGGCAGGCGTACATTGACTGGTTCAGGTAAATATTTTATTTACTTATCCACTTTTATGTTTCATCTTTATTCATTTATCTGTACCATTCTAATTATGCTTACCGATTGTGCTGCGGCGCTCATTTATTCTTTTATTACTATTCTTATTACTATTATTACTATTCTTATTATTTTTATTTATAATTATTCTCCTTTTCCTCCTTGTTTCTTCTTCTCATCCTTCTCCGTCTTCTTCTTTCCCTTGCTTTTCTTCTTCTTCTTCTTCTTATTATTATTATTATTATTATTATTATTATTATTATTATTATTTTATTTCTTGCTTGATTTCCTCCTCCTCCGCCCGCTTATTCACGCTGCGATTTCACTTCTTGCATTATTAGGGATTGTATATTGGAGTGATTATTACGCGTTTAGACTAAGCTGCGTAGGTTGGGCATTGTAATTAGTTGATTGCCGTTGTTTCGCGAATTTTGTTGGATGATATTGAGTTTGCTATTAAATTTAATTAAATCATGCGCGATTTTCATAACGTTTTTCTAAGTGTTGGTTTAGATTCATATTTTGTAGCTATTGCTTTTACTATTGTCGTTTCATCTTGTTGTCTTGTGTATTATCCTTACATTTTTTAGTGAGCCCTCGCACGTGATCGACGTTGTGACCGTAAGGTCATAGCTGTAGCAGTCAAGTAGCGTGGGAGTGAATCTCGGTAGATATTTCGATAATCATTATGATAAATTTTTATTTGTCATTTCTATTTTTGTATCTTTCATCTTTCTTTATCTTTACATTTATCTTTATCCTGCTAATCAATCACTCTGCTACTTTCTATTTCTTTCTTTGATATTCCTTGTGTATGATATTAAACAGGTGTATCATATTAAACAGTATTATCTTTTCAGTTCACGCGAAGGCCTATTCAAGCATTTGAATCAACGTTTGGTCGAGCGGCTACAACAGGTAGATATTTGGAAAATTATAATTTATTATTGTTATTGCTATAAGCTTTCATATCTCTTGCCTGATTTCCATTTTGTTTTACTGCCGCTCTCTATCATGCATGCGACGCTTTTATCTTATTTATTCAGTGATTCCTCCTCCTCCTCCTCCTCCTTCTTCTTCTTCTTCTTCTTCTTCTTCTTCTTCTTCTTCTTCTTCTTCTTCTTCTTCTTCTTCTTCTTCTTCTTCTTCTTCTTCTTCTTCTTCTTCTTCTTCTTCTTCTTCTTCTTCTTCTTCTTATTATTATTATTATTTGATTCATTCATCCTTTCATTCCGTTCCATTCATTTATTCATTCATTCAGTCATTCTTTGATCATTTCATTCATTTATTCATTCATTCATTCATTCAGTCATTCCGTTCCATTCATTCATTCATTCCATTTCATTCATTCCATTTCATTCATTCCATTTCATTCATTCCATTTCATTCATTCCATTTCATTCATTCCATTTCTTTCATTCCATTTCTTTCATTCCATTTCATTCATTCCTTCATTCATTCATTGATTCATTCCGTTCCATTCATTCATTTATTCATTCATTCATTCAGTCAGTCAGTCATTCTTTGATCCTTTCATTCATTCATTCATTCCTTCATTTATTCATTCATTCATTCATTCCTTCATTGATTCATCCATTCATTCATTCATTCAGTCATTCTTTGATCCTTTCATCCATTCATTCATTGATTCATTGCTTCATTCCGTTCCATTTTATTCATTCTTTCATTGATTCATCCATTCCATTTTATTCATTCCATTTCATTCATTCATTTATTCATTCATTCATTCATTCATTCCATTTTATTCATTCTTTCATCGATTCATCCATTCATTTACTCATTCATTCATTCATCCTTTCATCCATTCATTCATTCCATTTCATTCATTCCTTCATTGATTCATCCATTCATTCCTTCATTCATTCATTCATTCATTCATTCATTCATTCATTCATTCATCCATTCATTCATTCATTCATCCATTCATTCATTCCATTTCATTCATTCCTTCATTGATTCATCCATTCATTCATTCATTCATTCATTCATTCATTCATTCATTCATCCATTCATTCATTCCATTTCATTCATTCCTTCATTCATTCAGATCACGTGAGTGTCGATTATCGTCTATCCTTCCCATATTGTCATCAATGTTTCCCTCTGGTTTGTGTTTAATTTTAATACATTCTATCTCTTTTCGCGTATTCAGTATTGTATTTGAGGAAGTAGCAAACAAGTCATGTTTTATTTCATAAGCAAATAATAAACCAATTTTAAAATTTTAAAAACAAAAGTAAGTGATAATAAATTGCAGGAGGCTCTGTGTGCAAGTGCGGCGACTCCTTTCTTCATGCAATAGATTGTGATCGTACAGGTACTGTGTTTAACTTACGGTATTGTTACTGTAACAATTAAAAATTGATTTATTCAGAATCTACACGAAAGGAAGGCGACCCGCCTACGAACACAAAGAGACGACGATTAGTAGGAGATGAATTGGATCGAGTACACGGTGAGTCCTTTGTTTCTCGCTAAATTATAAACTTGATCTATCGCTTATATTTTTATACAATATCCTGTTTCAATTACGTCAGTACGCTTGTTGTGTACAAAAATCAGAGTTAAAGAACTAAAATTAATTCGATATGAGCATTTTTATGGTAAAGCCAATCAACATTTCACTTTTCACAATTTGAGTTCACGCTATTTACATATCCGGGGCCGGTTGGACCCCATGTTTGTTATGTTTTCCGTTACTGTAATCCCAAAATTCTCGCTCGGTTTACAGCGGCTTTACATCCTTTCGCCTAACAACACGTTGTCAACAACGTATGTGGATACGATCCTTTTGAGATCGCGCATGACCTAATCACAGTTGATCACTATACCACAACAAAATAAAATGCAATTTGACCAACTACCGTAACCCACCTGTAGTACCCCTGTCATTTACGACTATTATTACCAATATAATTGCAACTTGGTTGACAATTGTTGCCATCTCGGCGGCAGTGATGCCGTTTGATCGTAAAACAACCGGCAAGATCCGGGAAAATTTGTAGTTTTATCGGTCATAGCCGGACAACAGCCGGATGTACCGAACCGATTTATTCTTTTCCTTAATTAGTTCTTTTCATTGTATTTCCTATTTCTTGCTTTTGAGTCTATAGAATTCAGATGCAGTGCATAATTTTATGATTTGCATAATTATTTTAACCCTCGCAATTTATTGCGGACCGATTTTTCCCAGGCTTCAAGCCATTTTTTTCAGCGAATATTTATTTAATTCGTTAATTGCATAATTAAACGATTAAATTCAGCAAATGCGTTGACATTTTCATAATTCACGCAAGAAGATTGGCAAAATATTTCTGAGTGATTATGTCGGTGTATTTTCGCGATGTATGATAAATAAATAAAAACAAATCGTTATGGGTCGTAACATTTGTGTTACGCGCCAGCGCCCTGCAACAATAAAAGAAACCCTGAAAGGCAATAGTGACAAGGTTAGAAGGTACCGTAACCATCAATAACCATCGATCAACAATTGTTGACTACCATTTTATATCCGATCAGGGTTTTCCACTCGAGACCCTGTATATTCCAAAATGTACGCCGACGCCGACGGAGCGAAATGTAACACATTGCGCACTTATGGCGCAGGCGCGTAACACAAATGTAACGTCGCATTAAAGGTTTCTCTGCCTTGAACTTTATTTTACCTTCTATTACAGAAGAGCAAGCGAGTTCGCGGCTGTCCGATGGCGACTACAGCAGGCAGTCGTCTAGTAGTGGTTAGCAAAATTCCATTTTATTTTTTTTTAATTCCAACTATTAACCACTGTTAGCGTACACATTGTGCGATGCTTAATGTACAATGTTCATATGTTCATTTCTGTATGCTTGTTGGTGTTTTAAGCAGTTTTGTTGTAGATCTGTCCATCGGGAATGGAGATGAAGAGGAAGAGGAAGAGGAGGAGGTGGCGACGGAGGAGGAGGAGGAAGAGGAGGAGGAGGAGGAGGAAGAAGAAGTTCCCAAGGGTAGGAAAAAATGGTTTTCCAAATTTTCTTATCTATTGTCTATTTTAGATCCGATGAGGATAGGTGACAGATTAACCATAGACGCTTCCAACTTCGCTCACTTTGGGTGGTCTGCTTCCGAATATGAAGCTACGCAGCTCACGCATCCTGTACCATTGACATACAGAGACCTCGATCGTCACTGTCGGTTGAAGTTCAAGTGTGCTGGATTTGAAGAAAAGCACTATTGTGCGGGATGTTCATCTCCACGTTCTTCATCTACTTCGCCGTGTCCGCTAGCATGCGCGTATGTAGAATTACGTTTTCCCTCAACCAAAGTGTGTACTTTCAGCAGTCCTGAACTCATGAGCCTCTCGTATACTCCATTCAATGCCATGTATGAAGAAGTGCTGAAAAGAACCGCTGCATTGATTGTTGAGGAACATCGTCGTGTGCATGCAAGGTAGGTGGCGTAGTACTATTAAAACGCCTTCTCCGTAAGAGCGGCGGGGCATGGCACAATGTTTCAAAATCATCCTAGGTGATCCATATTTCATGATTGGAGTACCTAGGGGACATTTTCCCCAAAAAATGATCCAAATTATTGATTTTTGATATTCTAAAAGTCGAAAAATCGAAATGTGATTTCCATGACATGTTGTATACCATTCGATAGAGCATCGAAAGATACATAATAATCCCAAGATTCATGAGTTTTCATAGCACCGTGTTCGAGAAATATGAAATTTTCCGAATTTCATGAATGGCTGGTAGCTGGTCCAAATAAGTGTGATATTCGGGTAGCACATCCATTGTTACCCAACATGAAAAATCCAGGCCCTGGAAATAATGGTGTAAGTCATGAGATCAGAGCGACAAAAATTGGCCAAAATCTGGAAAATTTCATATTTCTCGAACACAGTGCTATGAAAACTCATGAAACTCATGGGATTATTATGTATCTTTCGATGCTCTATCGAATGGCATACAACAAGCCATGGTTTCTGATTGTTTGAAACTAATATCATGGTGCTATGCCCCCCACAGTTCTCCTTCGGTTGCCGGATTTTCACATCCTTTTCGTCATTCCTATATTCTTTTCAGGAACGCTTCATTGATCGCTTGTTACACCGTGCCTAGTGATCTCTCGGATTGTACCGCGTTTTCGAACGCGATGGAGTCAGCGGTGGAATTCGACAGTGGTATCATCAAGACACCTCTTCTGTGCAATACGGACGGAACTCACAAGGTCGGCCTCGGGTAGGATAATTTTTGATGTAGTAATGGGATTTAATTTTAAAATAAAAATGCTTCAGCAAGGCAGTTTGGCCTGTCTTTTTCTCGATCGCCTCTTTGCCTATGCAAACACGAGCTAGAGCTTGCAATGTGGTCTTTTGTAGACTAGGGACTCTGAGCAGTGCATTCAGCACTGCGTCGTGCAACATCTTAATCCAAGGTAAATGCTTATTGTTGTAGCCTTGTTGCGTCACCGAAATATTTGGGATGTACAGGGTTTGTAGGGCATTCACTTGGCACCAGCACACTGCAGAGGTCCCATTGACCGTCCGATCATAAGGTCGCAGTTACATAATGCAAATGCTTTAGGCTTGAAGGCTGAAATAGATGATTGTGCAGTACGTATTCATGTGGCAGATAGAGTGTTCTCGTTTCATCCTGTCCTCATGGGATCAATTCTCGATAAACAGGTAATCAAATTTACCTTTAATTCCAATATATTGAATTATGACACATTCAGGCACTGCATAAGGCCTACGACTTATCACTATGGAATGCGAAGACTGGATCACACTCGTGCAATCTGTGTCTCGTTTCCGCGATCCGAGTTGGAACGAGAACGATCTTCCCCCTGAATCTCGGTTCAGGTAAGTGAGGTTTATTTTTGTTCTATCACTTTGGCATCCTCTCATTGAATGATCCACAGGTGCGCGGTCGAGAGGTGACGTAATCGTTTCGGCTCGTGCTTCGAAACACGGTCTTGGAAGTGAGTTCGAAAGTTCTTTAACGACCATTACCTTGATCCCAATATATCAAGGTTTGACGGAGTTTCAAAGGTTGATCCCCATGACCGAGGCTGCCTGCGACATTCTACATGATGAGGAATTGGGATATTGCAGAGATTTGGTTCACAGTAAGTATTTGTTACAAATATGTCTAAATATTATTCCTTCTCGTTTAGGTCTTCTGGGTAAGAAGTCCAGCCGTCCGCTCTCGCAACTGCAGCTGAAGCCAGGATCAATCAAACTGATTGATGATGCAGTTGCCCGAGCGCGCCTTCCTTCTTCTTCTCTCCATCGCCTGTGCACACCCTCTTCTGTTGGCTCTCGGACAATGAGTGGTATAGAGTATTTACAGGTTTGAATAATTGGCGGCTTAACTGTGTGCTAACAATTTACTACATTTCAAGTTCATGCTTCTAATCGCCCCCCCTGTTGCCTATTCTCAGCTGTTCAACGACGACAGAGTGTCTGCCTGCACTCTGTTATTATGCGTGAGGCTCATAATCATCGGTTGGTGCATTTACAGTATTGTACAAAATTCCAATACTTGCAGGTGACCCCGACAAGTACGTGAGATTCGGTCGATTGCTCGACGACGTTGTTGCGGCGCTAAAGGAGATGTGGACTGATTCGTTTGGCGAGAGTTCACTCAATTTGAAATGCCACGTTAGTTTTGTAATTGTTTATGTTAATATTCGTATGAGTCTTATTTAACCGTGGTTTTTGAACTTCTTGGTCTTCTGCCAAAGTGCGGGCAACGGCTTGATTCCTTCCTCGAAACACGAAAATGTTCGGCATTTCTCAAATGGCGGGGGATTGGACTGACTGATATCAAGGGAAGTGAGAGAGGGGCTATTGTGCAGTATCAATAAAGCCGAACTAAAAAGATTCACCGTTAATTCTAGCTCAACCTAATAGCTAAGAGAACTCTTGCAGTCCTTCCTCATGCACTCAACTTCCAACTCCATTTCTCCGCCTTTCGCATCTTCCTCAAGCATGTTCGAGGCACTCAATCATATTATCAAGAAGGGTCCGGTGACAACAACACATGTGTCAGCTATTCATCGGAGGTGAATTCATGAAAAGTATTTGCAAACAAACGATGTTTATCAGATCCATTCTTCTATCGTCCCTCACGGAGGATTTGGAGGTGATTGCTGGCGACAAGAAGAATCCTCTTCGGAAGGCTGCTGAGACTGCACTTGGACGATACCTTGGACAGTCAAAGTCTAATGGTGGAGGGGCAGTGAGTCATTGTCCATTTGATAGTTTCTTTGGATGTATGCTTTATACATCCTTCCATCTGCCTCACGCACATTACGCTAAGTATGGATCTGCGTTAAATTTGGAGTGTTTTGCCTCCCAATATGTAGCCAACCGTCGATAAACAACGGATGGCTATCGTTGCCTTTCGCAGTAATTTTGTGGCCCATCAGATTGTTATATTTTGGATTCAAAACACTCCAAAATGCTTATGCACCGAAAAAAAAACATAATAAAGCTTTGTTTATTATCTTTTTCTCCAGAGACCTCTTCGTGGTGCCATTCCTCAAGCTAAACTCCATGCGTGGCAAGCCCACAAGGAATACGTCGTTCACCTCCACGGTCATGACAGCGTGTTGTGGTTAGTGAAATTTTGCGACCTTTATTAAACATGCCAATTCAGGCCCAATGCAGAAATAGGAGGTAGAAGGCTTCGATCATATCTAATTGATGAATACCGAAAGTCATCCAATTCAATAATTTCCTTCGACTCTGGAGGAAAAATATTGTATGCAAGAGTAGTTTGTACTGTTGTAACCAACTCCCGCTGTTTTGTGCTAGGGCAACTCTTGCGTGTCGGTAAAGTCATATCGGTATTGGCAAATGCCATCGCGAAAGATCCTAAATACTCCCATGTTGCTAGTGTATTAAGAGAGAGCGAGGAAGTAAATCTTCTGAGAAGATTGGTCCCTAATCAGTCTTATGACTACGTAGAAATAAACCCTCAATCAGTTCTTAGCCATTGTGTTCTCGTGAGATTAGATATCAGAATGTACATTGTTACCGCTCCCTTCATCTTTACTAGAACGTAAATAGCATCTATACATTCGTGTTTTAGTTGTATTTGGTTTAGTTGTAGTTCTTTTGTGTTACTTGTTGAAATTGATTCAACTATGTCGGATGAGAACCGACAGAATGATAACCGACAGGATGATAACCGGAAGCTACCTGATGAGAACCCACGTGATGCGAACCGAAATTTTGAATCATTTGTCATAAAGCAGGTCTTATACGCTCAGTGTTCATCATGTGGGTTCCCATCCGGTAGCTTCCGGTTATCATTCTGTCGGTTATCATTCTGTCGGTTATCATTCTGTCGGTTCTCATCCGACAAAGTTCCATCTGCAAAGCACTCCATTTTCCTTAGTATTGTGAAAATTTTATGAAGATTAAAGCTTGATTCCAACGTTTGTATGCCTATCCGGGCATCCGTCTTATGTCGGCTTCATGTACTTTTAATTATATGAACCATCACTTAAATATTTGTCAGTTCAGTTCTGAGTAATGGCAGGAAGATTAGATATCATCCTCAAAGCTGGATTCACATTGGTTTGTTTAATTCGTTTTCCAATTATCAGAACTAATTGAAAATTTATTTTCAGGATGACTGCATACTGTGTCTGTCATCGGGAGATAGTGATGAGTTCTATTCGAAGGTGAACTGTTTTTATTGAAAGGCTAATAAATGTAGGCTTTACAGAACTCCCGTCTACAACCTGCTCGAATACTCATCTCAGCATTGCTTCGCAATGGCTGCGACGTGGTGAGTGGCATTTATTTTAGCAAAATTAATGGCAAACAGTGATAGGGTACCATAACCGTTAACGTGAAGGTGTTAGGTGGTATACGATAATTAATTCTTCTTAGAATTCATTGATTGACGAGGCGATGAACTACAGCACTTTTCAATCAAAGAAAGATACTCTTCTATCAAAGAAAGATACTCTTCAATCAAAGATAGAGATTGGAGACACTTCACGCATCCCCAATCCGTTTGTATGCACTACAATGTATTCAACGATACAATAAACAATTTAGACTGACGAGATCATCGATGTGGAGTCGAATCATGTGGGAGATGAGTCAACAATGGAGAGAAGCCGACGGCAGGTGATTTTCATTGTTAAATTAAACCATTTTAAATTACATTGCATTTTTATATTTACGATTCAACATTTGAAACAGCAAATAAACAAGTGAATAGGGAATGAGAGGTGTAAGGGGAGAGAGCGGATTGCAGGTTTTGTTCATATGTAGACTTAATGAAACATGCACTCCCCTCTGTCCCATTGCCCCTCTCATTCCCCATTCGCTTATTTAATTTCTGTTTCAAATGTTGTTCGATCCTTGAATGTATGATTAATTTAAATTCAGACAATGGTTGGCTGTCCTCCAACCACTCCAGTACCCAAGGCAGAGTTGGCTGTAGCACCGAAGAAACAGAAGATTATGAAAAATGAAGTGAGATGCTAAATTTAATTTTTATTTAAACTAATTGATTTCCTGTTAATAAGATCGAAAACCGCGTTATGTTGCATAGCAGTCCGTTTCCATTTCGTTTATCCATTTCGGTTCGGATGTCGTACCTGACTGCAACTTTTTCCTTTCCTGTTCCTTTAACCGAAATTTGAATCATTTCAGTTTGATGATGAAGTGAACACGTGTACTGTAACTATGAAGAAATTGCTGTCATTATCAAGGAAAGGAGAAGCTGTTGCTGAGGTAATATAAAGTTATGAGAAGATGGTCTGTATAGAAATCCAAATTTGCAGCAATACGGTACTTCATTATCTCGCCCCCCAACTCATGATGCCATCAATATGCGCGGTTACAGTACTGGCGAGCAACTAGAAGGAATGCTAACCATGGTGGGTTTATCTTTCTTGTTATATGAAATAGCTATCAAATACCCGAAAGCCAGAATCGGGAATTTTTAATTTAAGTCTTAGTGGTTTTTTTTTTAAAAATACACTGCGAAATGTGAATTTAAATCTTTCAAATTTAATTCTTTTTTAATTCGTTTTATAAAACTTCTTGGGTTATTCCTTTTTTTTGGCAGTGGACGGGCAATGAATTTTTTTCGTTTTAGCAGCGAGTCATGGGAGGGTATTTATCGACGCTGCGCTCTGATATGTGTGCATCTGCAGCGTCTACTGGCACGACTTCTGATATTTTGGTAAAGAATACATTATCTTTTACAAAAATCTTAATTACTTGCAGCGACTCTACCGATTCGATCCTGATAGATTGGTCGATTCGACCGGAATACAGAAGAAATATATCGTGAAGATGTTGAATGGTGAAAAGGAGGTTGACCTTGGCATTATAGCCGAAAGGGCTATAAAAACTATGATTACCGGTAGTACAGATATAAAGTCTATGTACAGAACCCTTCTGAATTCATTCTTTGATGCTGTAAGCAAACGAAGATCCATTTTATTTTTTTAAATGTTTTTCCCTTCCAGTTGTTACCTGTGAGCATGCGTCATACTCTATCTCTATCACACGGCAAAGGGTTAACTCCTTTGAGGAATACCGATGCCTATCTTGCAATATTCGGTTAGTGAAAATTAAAAAGAAATTGTTATATGTGAGCAAGCTCTAAGTCGCCCTTTTCCTCGGTATTAATTTTTTAAATACATTGTTCCATAGGTCTTTAGAGATTCGCAAAATGCGATCATTTTTTCGCAAAATGCGCTCTTTTTCTGCACAATGCGTAAATATGTTTTTGCAAAAAAATTGGGTGAGGGTTCATGGTTTGCTACATACTTTTTAAACTATGCTGTGTTCGTTTGACTCATGTAAAATGCAGGGGAAACACTTGATGCCTTAACGAATTTTTTTGTACGTTACATGTTCCAAACGGCGATACTTTTTCAGAAGTCATTCAACGTGTAGCTGGTGTTAACCGGGATCCTGCTTTCAATAAGCAATTGGAAGAAGAAATAAAGAGGGCAGCGTGAGTTTATTTTGAAATTATTTTATAACCACGGAGAAAATGAAAGTTGGTTTTTTTTTTCTCGGAATTTTTGTCGGTTTCGACTATAATTTTTATTATTACAAAAATCTGTGAAATTGATGAGCCGATCTAGCTTGACTTATACTTTCTTTAATATGCGAATAGTCAATCGAATAACGCATCAATCTTTCCAGAAGGAGATATCGAGACAACCACTCATCAAAGATCAAGCAGATAGGAGAGAAGCAAGTCGAGGCAAAAGATTGAGGTAAACATCATACTATATATGCCATCAAACCATCAAACACCATGGAATAAACACCTCCAAAAAAGTGGAATTTTTTTACAAAAATTGGTTGTTTTTTTTAGTTTGGAACCCACTTGAGTAGAACTAAAGTTGAAAAATAAATCGGGAGCTTTGCGTATCACATTTTGTATACTACATACTGTACTGTATACTGTAGAATCTTACTATAGATGTGTTTCCATGAGAAATTCCAACCATGCATATTTCTATCATTCATGACTTCTTACAGCCCCGTATGCCTGATTTCGTTGAAGGCTTAGCTTCGTTCTCACGTCTTGTGATCAGCCATCTATATTTATTGTTCAAATGGTCCTCCCATTCCTCGTCCACCTATAAGTTGTGCTCTTTCCGTATTTGTTTTCCATTTCTTTTCCTTTTCCGTTTTCCATTTCCATATTTGTTTTGTTTTCTGTTTCCATTCTTCTTTCTTTCTTTACTTAATTTATCGATTGTAATTGAGCTAATGTGAGTTACGGATTAATTATAGGTTGTACGTTATTTCACGTTTAATCATTACTATAATACGTGTACTAGTTCGATTTTAGTGTTTAGGTTGTGATTCAATAATTACGATCCGTATTCCTTATTAAAATTAATATTACAAAATGATAATAAATTTGTTTTCACTTTCCCATCTTTCATGTCTATGAGTATTGATCAATGGTTGTAAACCAGCACTATATCTTTTTTTTTATATTTTCAGCCCTATCATGGCAATTGATTAGCGAGAACGAGAATTGCATAATAAAGATCAAAGATCAATCTGCTAATCCATAATTTAAATTATAGAATATTCTAAATGAATTGATCAAGAAAAGATTATCATTCTATTATTATAATTCATAATTTCATTTTAGGTATGTTACTTATCGATAATTATTTTTACTAAATATATAAATCAATACCTATAATAATACCACCTATAACACCTTTTATTTGATATCTTACTTATCGTTTCAAACATAGGGAGATGCAGTATATCTGTATTGATTGATGTATATTATAGGTACGTTATTGGAGATGATGAAGATCAGAGTATAATATATGATGAATGTAGAAGACTTGAATGATATGCACCTAAAGGACATAAATATTCCGAAGGAAAACGGAAGGCTGGCATGTACATTATTATATGCTTTATTATCTATATCCTTATATCTTTTATTATTATATATCGGTACTTGTCTATCACTTAGCGAACCGAGATCAGATTAGGTTGAAACCGTTACCAATGATTTTTCAGTGCAGATTGGTCCAGGATTATGTATCTGGACGTTGAATTATAATGATATTGATAATTATAATGATAGTGTTCATCATCAATAATGGAATTATTAAAGGGAAGAGTAACACGCTTTTATTATGTTTTTTTAAGTCTCATCGAACAATTGGATTGCATAGAAATGTTTGTATCGTTCTTGGTTCTTTAGCTGAGAAAATGGCTGGAGCTAGTTGTAGTTCCATATGTACAACTGTTACTAGACAATATCTTTTTTTTGATAATGTGGTTAGTTCATTCATCATATTATTATATGATTATTGATTGATTCAGCATTATAATTGTCCTCCAGAAGTCATTCTATTCTCATTGATTGCTCTTGAGAAATTTTCCCAAATATCAGAGAATCGATTAACTATTCTTAGATCATTTAATCGTAATGAAGGACAGCTTAATGCTCTTGAGGTACATATTTATAATATATATGCGTTGTAAAGTGCTCATACTCATATGAAAATGATACCATTAAGTTATTGTAGTAAATTCTACTCTTGATTCAAAAGTCGTCAAACATTATTTTGTATAATAATGTTTTGCTGTTTCAGATTCTCGAAAGATGGTTAGATGGTGATAATCGAATGAGAGATCCTATATGTAAACAAGAGAGATCCTATATGTGAGTATATATTGATTGTATTCATTGTATTCATTGATTTTAGTTGTTAATGACAATCGAAGATATTCATGTACAGTTAGTTAGTTGAGTTATGGTTGAATTGAATGAATGCAATGCTTAATATCGTTCTGATGTATTTGAATTTCTCAAGATAGGTCCTTATTTCAATCATTCAATTATGTGTCTTTCAATGATTTATCATTACTTTCAATAATTACTTTCAATCATTGAACTCATATGAATATATTCATATGAGTATTATGTATTTGAATGGATAGAGGATAGAGGTAACAGATATTGTGCTGAAGCTCTTTGTGATATATCTTCATTTGAATCAGTTCTATGTGCATTTGAAGTATATATGCATTTGAAGTACCTCAAGATAGGAAGGGAGCATGGTGAGATCATTCAATCATAATATTATATATTATTGATAATATTATTAATTTTCAATGAGTTCGCATTACGATTTTAGATTCTGACCTTAGTTTTGTGTAATTATTAGAGTTTAGAACGATGTAAAATTTCGGTGTTATTGATAAGTATTGTGATAATAGGTATTATGAAGCTACAATACTCACGGCAGGGATTAATAATAATATACTTTATGCAATGGATCAGCAAATTGCATTTAAAATTGCAAATCGACCTATAACCATATCCAATGATTTTTCATTTCAGATTGGCCCCGGTTCAACCGAGAGGGACGCAACGAGATGGGGCGGAGGATGGCGGGATACTGTAGAATCAGGGACTGAATGAGTTACCGCTGGTACAGTAAGGCAAGCTCATTCGGTCGCGCATTCTACAGTAGACCGATGAAGACGCCTCTGATATGGACCGGAGAATGGAGAAGGAGAGGCCGAAACAGGTGAGAGATAGTCATTTGGTACTTGTCCGATACGTACGTACCGATATCTCAGTGGGTGTATGCGGCGATTATCTATATCCTTACTATTATTATATATTATGTTATATCTTTTATTATTATATATCGATAATGGTCTGATATGTAGCAACCGAGATCAGATTGGGTTTCAACCGTAACCAATGATTTTCATTGCAGAAGCGCCATTTCCCCCGTGTGGGACCCGAGATGGATCGGAGAATGGACAAGGAGAGGCCAGAGATGAGGTGAGAGATAGTCATTTGGTACTTGTGTATCACGTAGTAATCGATGATTCATTGGGTTATAACCGTAACCAATGATTTTTGATTGCAGCTTGAACCCGGTTCCACCGAGAGGGACTACAAACGGCGCCATAAGTGGCCAGAAGAGGTGAGATATAGACGTAGGGAACTACCTGATATGCAGCTACCAATATCTGATTAGGTCTGAACAATACATTTTGTAGAACTCACATTTTGTGTACGGGTCAGTATATAAATTGGTCGGCTTGCAAATTACGGGTCACTTTACCTCATATTTCGCCAAAAAATACACAAAAATACGACGAATGAGCAATAACATAGTTCTTAAATTGTGAGTAGAACAAAAACATATGGTTATAACCGTAACCAATGATTTTTGATTGCAGATTGGCCCCGGTTCCCCCGAGAGGGACGACACGAGATGGGCGGAGAGTGAGCCCCGGTTACTGTAGAAGAAGTTACTGAATGAGTACCACTAGTACAGTTTGGCAAGCTCATTCAGTCTCGACTTCTGCAGTTAACCGCGGGTGCAGCCTCTCCCTGGGACGCGGCGGAGAAGACGCCAGGAGAGGCCGAACCAGGTGAGATATAGTACATACATTTTAGTACCCTCACAGCGTGAGGATTGACCCACTATATAAGGGTAATTTTTATCTGAAACATTGCAATGTAAAATAAAAATAACGATTTTCCACTATATTTCGATATTCGACCCACTATATAAAACAATCTGGTGAGGGCGCCGAAAATGGGTGATATAGTAATTCGGTATTGGTTCTGATAGGTAGCAACCGAGATCAATTGGGTTGGAACCGTAACCAATGATTTTCCATTGCAGATGGGACCGGATCCCCGAGAGGAACGACACCGAGATTGGGCGGAGAGGGATCCCCGGTTACTGTAGAAATTGCGAATGAATGAGTACCACTAGTACAGTACGGCAAGCTCATTCACTAGCAATTTCTGCAGTTAACTGCGGAAGCAGTCCCTCCCCGAGATGGATCGGACAATGCCCAAAGATAGGCCAGAACAGGTCAGAGGTAGTCATTTGGTACTTGTCTATAACTTAGCAACCAGGGCTGTGCAACAAGGCATATTTTCGGCAATGTTCCCCAAAAACATATTTTGATGATTTTTGATCTTTTGTAGACTTGATTCGAGCAATAAACGTTATTGCACACTTGGGTTGAAACCGTAACCAATGATTTTTCATTGCAGTTTGGCCCCGGATCCCCCGAGAGGGAAAAGAGATGGGGGAGAGGGATCCCCGGTTACTGTAGAAATTGCGAATGAATGAGTACCACTACTACAGTACGGCAAGCTCATTCACTAGCAATTTCTGCAGTCAACCGTGGAAGCAACCTCTCCCTTGGACGCGGCTGAGAAGACGCCATGAGAGGCCCGAAGAGGTGAGATACAGTAGATAAGAATTGGTATAATAGGCAGCAACCGAGATCAGATTGGGTCAGAACCGTAATTCATGATTTTTTATTGCAGATGGGTCAGTCCCCCCGTGTGGGACCCGAGACGGGGCGGAGAAGGCGTGAGGAAAGGCCAGAAGAGGTAAGAGAATCACTTTCACTATCACAAGCTTTTACATTATCATTGCAGTCCGGCAACCACTCCTCCGTTAGTGAGAAGCAAGCCGCGTCGATGAGAAGAATTGCCATTTTATTTGTTTAATTGTTTATTTAATTCGTTTGTTCATCAGTTTAAACATGTTTTTTGTGTTGATGGCCATTAGAGGTTACTGTATGCATTGCGATTGTTGAAGTACCACTTCTACAATATGGCAAGCTTAAACAGTCGTAATGCATATGGTGAACCGAGGGGCACCCATGATCCTGGGCCCCTATCTCTTATTATCCGCGGGCGAACGCCCACACATTCACGGTCGAACCCCGGGCGATCGGCGGTCGATCACCCGTTGATTCGTGGGCGCCCGAGAGGGCCCTTCCGGATGCAGGCGAATCAACGGGAAATCACCCGAATTTCGTCCGACGATCGCCCATTCAAAAACCGGAGAGTAATAGAGTAGCACAAAAATAATATGATCTAATAAAACGAAACTACAGTATTCTGATGTTTCCTTTAATGGTAAAAATTACCCGTCATGAAAAAATCTCGTATTAGTTTCTTTCTTTTATCATGTTCCATTGTTCGATTTGCTTATTTTAAATAAAATAAAATAGAATTGAAGTTGTAAATTTAAAAAAATCTTTTTATATTTAGTGCTCTCCCACAACGACATCCCTACGAATTAGCTGGTTACTGTAAAGACACGTCTCTTTTGAGAAAGCCGCCAGCGCTTAATTTCAAATATCTATATTGATTTTAATACGTTTCTAATCGTTATTTATGTATCCCCTTTCAAATCGCTGTATGTAATGAGCTATCCCATATTCTTTCAAATGATCCTGTATTTGTATTATTTCCTATATTAATCGATTAAAAATTAGTTATATTTAAGATATGAACGTCTTCCGCCTTCTGGGAGATCTCTCCCATCTGGCTGCTATCCTTATTCTACTATGGAAGATGTGGAGATCTCGTTCAGTATCTGGAATCTCTGCTCGCTCTCAGGTGTGTTGTTTGGCTTTAATGATCAATGCAATGGTTGATATATCTATGTTTTAGATTCTGTACATGATCGTGTTCTCAACTCGTTACTTGGATCTTTTCACGACTTACATCTCTGCCTACAACAGTCTAATGAAGGTTTGATTCCGTTGTTGTTGAATAAGATGCAGTCTAAACTCTAGTGACCTTGTCCTGTTTTTCCTATTGATCTCTTTTATTCTCGAAGTAATACCGAATAGCTTGTATTTAACCTTGAAAAGTATAGTAAATAAATAAATGATATAATGGTATATTTACAGATGTTCTTCCTCGGAGCAACTGCATTCACATTGTATCTTATGTTCGTCCAGTTCCGTAGTACTTATGAGAAGGAATCAGACTCATTCAGAATTGAGGTTAATCCACACCAATCTGAACCAAATGATTGAATGGAGATCATTTTCAGTTCCTTCTTATCCCTACTGCTTGTCTTGCTCTCATTCTCAATCACAACTTTGAGATCCTTGAAATACTCTGGACATTCAGGTTTGCTCTTAATCATAGGTCGAAAAGTATGTTACAAAGTACCAAGCCTTTTGTGACCGTATTTTTTAGTCTATATTTGCAAAAAAATCGAAAACCTGACAGGATTTTGAAAACGGATAACCTAGCTATTCGTCCTATACTCTTAATCTTATTGTTTATTCTATCAATATATATTTCTCTTATATCTGACTTTATTACGTTATCCTAAAACCGTCGACGTTGATTATGAATGGATTCGGACATCTGTATGATAGTCATAAATGTATTCGCAATACTTTTAGTATATATCTGGAGGCCGTAGCCATCTTCCCTCAACTCTTTATGCTTCAAAAGACTGGATCAGCTGAGACAATTACTGCTCATTATCTATTTGCACTTGGATCTTATCGTGCTCTCTATATTGCCAATTGGATTCTCAGGTAATCAAAACTTTTCCATTTATGTTATAATATTAATATTTATCTCATCTTTTGTAATGAGGAAAAATATGTGCAGCTTCGATAGTGGGTAACTAGCAAGGTTTGAGAAAGCTGTGAAATTGCACAGTTATATGTTTGACATGGTGTTCCATATTCATTTATTGTTTTGATATAAGGAGTAATAGTTGTCTTTCAGATACTACCAAGAAGACTTCTTCGATCCCATCGCTACACTAGCTGGTATCATTCAAACTATTCTCTATGCTGACTTCTTCTATGTATACTTCACTCGTGTTGTTGCCCATAGCAAAACAATGGAACTTCCCATCTAAGTATCCTCTTGATTATCTATTATATTCCTTTTGATTACCCATTCTAAGTAAAGAGTAGATGTACCGTATTCTTCCACTAATCTGCTCATTCGACACATAAAATACTAGCAAATGTATGAAATGAATGATTGATTGAATAGAAAGATAAGAAAGAGAATGATAACTAATAGGTTGATATAGCTGCTATGAATGTATTATATAGTGTCGATATGAGAGTTGCATGGCCATGGCTTACTACTGTTGTTATTCCTACTCTATTCCCTCCTCTTTAACCATTTACAATTCATTGGGTCTATATATCTGATGTAAACGTTGTATACATCAAACTGCTTTAAACCTCATTCTCCTTATATATTGATAACCCTTCTCTCATTTCTTGTTCATTCATCATTCATTGTGATATGACAATGCTTTCTGGTTCCCCTTTGTATAGAATATACAAACAAAGTTTATTAGAATATATTCATAGAGAGAAAGAAAGAATTGATTCTTTTATTTATCTTTCATAATCATTTAATCAAAGCACTTTTGTGTGTAGAGTAATAGTCGCCATACATGCATCATAATATGTGTTATATATCTTATCTTATTTATGTGTCTTACTCTTTTTGTATAAATGTTCAACATAATACCATTGTGATAATGTATTATACACGATAGAAATAGTATTGTGTATTATGGGTGAATAGTATATGTTACTTGTCTCTCTAGCTGTCTTCATTACATATCCTGATGGATCTCTAAAGATATCTTCACAATCATCATATTCTCTATTCCAATACATTCCATTATATGACCATCCATTCTTATTCCTAGTGAACCATCTATAATACAATATCGATCAATCAATACATATACAGTATACTCACTTAGGAGTAGTTCTTCTTCCTCCTTCTTTTCTTCTTATTCTTTGCATTTGCTCAATGTATTCCTTGCATTCACCAGCACTATCTAAGATATTGATTGATTCATTTATTGATCGATTGAATGAAAGTAACCAAGCAGTCCATATTCCATTTTAATCATATCTGGTCTCATTCTAGAATCAGTCGGAGGTAATAGATTCTTGAGTGAATGAGGTATTGTATTCAATGACATTGTCAGATATGTGAAATGATATTGCTTAATGTAAACATATTATAGAAATATAATAAATGGATAAATACCATCTCATACTTCTCAGGTAACTTGTTAGCGATCCAAAGAATATTTGATTGACCAAAGATTGGTCCACGTTCTGGCTACAATTCAAAGATCAAAGATCAAGCTAATCAAAAGATGAAAGATTAACCTTGTCGTATACAGAGCTAATGAATGATTTCACCCATTGTGAATAGTTTTCTTTCAATAATCGAGGAGCACAAGATGCAACATACAATGACCAATTACCGTATATTGCCCGGACTGGTGTCTTACTGTAATGATATATTGAAATGTGTCATATACTATGTCAAACCCATGATTAATATATCCATCAAGATGAAGATCATTAGTCTTTTGTCTATTCCATCCTCCATTTGAATCAAAGTTAATTCTTCCTTCATGATTTGTTGATGAACAACGAACTATCATATTACCACTCTTCAATTCAATATTACAGTAATCAATATGAAAGGGTTACGGTACAATAATTACTTACTAGATTCATATATGGTTTACCAATCATTACATTCCATATAGTACAAGTAGGAGTCTGCCATGTATAAGTCTCTATCTTCGGACTTTAATACATGTATTGAATATCATCAATCAATAACATACAGTACCCATTGAGTATAAGACAAACAGAAGAGTTTGGAGTGCAAATTAATCGATTCATCCAGAATGAAACCTAATTGATCAATATCAATCAATAACAAGGGTATACGGTACCTTCGGAGATACTGTAGCCGATAAAGTAAATCCCAGGTCCTTCCATATATAGATTAGATACAGGAGGATGATTACTAACTTGTTCAGCAATGAAACGACATTCATCCCTTAATCAGGGTGTTCGTAATTCAATCGATAATATTACGATACTTTTGATATTCAAATGTCTCGAGAAGAAGAGGATTGAATGGTTTAGTCAGACGATTACGATTTGTTGAGATACCAGAGATAGCATATGCGATTATTAACTGAACAGAGATCAAAGATCAAAGATCAATTAAGATCAAAGATCACCTCCATTCTTTCAACTGGTGATTCTTTAGTCGTCGCTTTCCAGAATTAGATCAACATATCCCTATATGATTCATTGATCGGTTATAATCAATCAATAATATCTACCATATATGTCTCAGCTAATCGTTGTAGGAGAGTAACAGGTTCATTTATATTAACTGGTACTTTGAATCGGGAGAAATCCTGAAACAAAATATATGATATACGATATCAACTATGGATTATCGATTAACCCTTCCAAGATTTGGTTTAATGATCTCCCATAGACTAAATCCTTCACGTGGAGGTACTTCGTTGGGTAATCTCATTCTGTTTAAAAGCGAGAAATTAATCAAACGATATTTATTTAATATATTAATCACTAACCTTTGTCCTGATGTGATTACTGTAGGTCTATTCATTCTGTTAGTATTATCTCACTTCGAATTGACTTCATTCTTACTGAAAAAAATAGTTTACTAAAGGAAGGATGGGAGATGTAATTATTAACTGACCGAACGGAGAAGAAGATTAAGATAAAAGTGAAACAGAAACTTTCACTTTTTATTATCTTTTTAATAATGTTTTATTCAAATGACTAACGTAATTTAAAAGAGAAGTGGATGAAAAAATATGAAGAGTTGATTCATCTGATTGAATAGTATTCAATTTGTATGTACTGGATACAAGACGAATGAATGAAAGAGAAAGGATTGTGAAATTGTAGATATAGGAACATCTGAAAAGTTTGAAGCATTCAAAAATGAACTCATATAGTTTTTATTAAAAAGTAGTGACAAAAAATAGTACGATTCAATTGACAATTCTGTAGATGTTTCCTTCTTTTTTTTCCCAATCTTCGCTGGTTTTTTTGCTCCATTTTTCTGTTAAAACTAATTTTATAGTAATTTGAACAAAATTACAATTTTGAGTAAGTTCAATTAAGATAAACATAATATATGTTGACACAATAGGGAGATGATCAAATAGATAAGTAATATCAATAATATAAGAGTGTCTTCACTGCTTCCATACTCCATAATCATATTCTCATTCATACACACTATTTGATTATTCTATTGATGTGAATTGACTGATATGAAGACTTCTATTGTATGAACATATTCATGTATTGTATATTGAACTTTGACATTGAAACATTAAATACATCATAAGATATTCTAATATTCATGTGATATGTAATAAGAGACTAGAATACTTAATATGAGTTGATATTGAAAACTACAATGGGTATGATGGAATGAAGAATGAATTGATAAGAGAATAGAATGAGAAGTGAAAGGATTCATATTTGTAGATAGATAGATAGTATCATGTATTCTCTTTCTTAATTCACTCTACTCTATTATAATCCCTTCAATGTTCTCATTTTTATCGTCTATTATGAACTTTTGTGTGTCCTTTTATCTAATTATTATTGGTTCGGAATATATATTCTTTATCTAATCGATAAAATCAATATTGACCATTGATGATAAAGATTGTTGATTGAAGGTATAAACCTGAATCATAATGAATTGTTGTCTATTATGGGGAGGTATCATCTCTTTTATCATTGGAGCACTTCTTCTATCAGGAGGATTAGTTGTTCAATTACTTGTATTCCCTAATACAATGACTGATACAATCAATGATGTTTGTATTCATTACATTATATATTCAATATTCTTATCATTATAGATGAAGTTATTGGAGTAAATGGTGATGGAACACTAAATGATTTTGCTGCTGCTTGGGCTAATCCAACTTATATCTCCAATACTGAATTCTATGTCAGTTGATCTTTGATCTTTGATCTTTGATCTATTCTATCATTTCAGATATATGATTATGCAAATGTAGGAGGTATCATGAATAGAGGAACATATCCGGATATGGATGAAAGAGGTCCATATACATACAAGTAAGTTATCTATTCAATATAGATTAGATCACTTGTCATTTTATGTGTTATCTCTATCACATACCTAACTGAATAGTCTATAAAGTGATACATATCAATAATTCCTTGTAAAGAGAAAGATAACAATGTATTTGTCACTAGTGATTCCAACAAATGATTATATCACTATTCGTTTAT